>CM028691.1:66203-119328 GCA_016771965.1 Brassica carinata | reverse complement strand
GCAGCATTTGCAAGAGATAAGTCTCCCTTGCCTCCAAACAAGCTATTGAGCCCTGCTCCTTTGTATCTGAGCACACACCTCCTCAAGATCAGGTAATTTCGGACCTTAGCATGTGCTGAATGAGACCATTGTAGCTTGCATTCAATGTGAGCAGCAAAAGACCTTGTCCTGCTCACGCCTCTCATTTAGAAGCTCTGGATCAACTGTGCTTGGCCTCAACATCTCCAGCTCAGACCACAATGTCCTGAACCTCCCAAATGCTTTGTAAACTCCATGTCATCTTGGGTTAACTTGAACGGTTGCCTTCTTGACTTCAAACACTTTCGGTTCAGGTTAGAAACATTTCCATACACCTTCTTCAGAGTGTCCACACAGCTCCTTGGCTGTCTCACAGTAGCTATAAGCATCTAGGATAGCCGGTTCCAACGAGGCATGAAGAACTGACATCACCATCATGTCTTCTTGTTGCCACTTCTCCACACACTCTCCTCGGAGCTCTCTCGTCACCCTCTTGAGTAATGGCCCGGAGCTTCACCAGCTGTGATATGCTTCCACAAACCCTTGCTTCCCAGCAGTCTTCACCATCTAGCCAGACTAGGTAGTTGCTTCCTTTGAATGTCACCGCTGACCTTCATCTTTAAAACACTTTCCATCTTGAACAGCTTGGCGTCTACAGCGAACACCTACTAGATCTTGTACTGAGAACCCACACTGCCCTCTAGAACAAAGATTTACCCTTGAGTCTTCAAATGAACCTCCCACGGATCACCAAGACACCTTGAAAGTACCTTGAGCTTTTGAACTCTCAAGAAACTCTCAAACACTCACTTGTTCTCTTAAAGTTTCAAACTTGAATCCTTTAAGAAAGTCTCTCCACGAACTCAGATTTTAATCAACCTGGCTCTGATACCATGTAAGTTTTAAGGATGTAAATGATTATCTGAGTTTAGAAAGGATTATAGAAGAGAATAAGATGTGTTGTTCCATTCACATCAAATCGTATTCATTCTTTTCCAAAATGTTAGTTATAAGTTGTACCATTCAAATTAAATCTTCTTCTCTTTCCAAAAAAATTGTTGAATATGTATGTGTATTAAAAAACAAACGGGAAAGTAATGGGTTAATTATCATTTTCAGCTCAAAGGATTGTTGTCAGTAAAAAGGCTGAAATAAATTCTGAACATGCAAACGTTAATGAATCAAGAAGACAGACTTTATACTAGTAATTCAACTGAAAAAAAATTAAACCAAAAAATGTAGAAACAAAAGAATGACGCAATGCAAGTAATTAGCTCTCTATAGAACTATATAATCCATATGGAACTGCAATTATCGAGAACTTTCGATTATTTACAAACTGAGTCTTAGATATACAAAGAATCCAAAGTACAGTTCTACTCTCAATAATTCAAAATCAATTTTAAGTAACTCAAAAAATGATCAAACTAGAGGATGATGAAGATTTAAGGGTTATAAAAATGGCCATTGCAGTGGCATTTCCAGTCCATGGGCTTGTAGTTAGAATACTGACCAAGAACGGTGGTTAGGGAGGAAGGAGGCCGTACAAACGGGTCAACTCGGGAGTGACTTGGGAGAGTTGGAACTTGAGTGGGCATGCAAGGATGGCAGCCGTTGCATCTGTTATGGCAGGTTGGTGGTCTAGAACCTAGTCTTGCTTTATCTTCGACCAAAGCCACCTGAATCAACAAGAAACCCACTTACGTTAGATCAATCAAAGTGGACAATGAGGATAGAGGACTTGAGTTTGGAACTGATATTGAGTGAAAGATAAATGATGAGTTGATTACTTGAGTAGAACTCGGAGGCTGGACCTGTCGAAGAGAGGATGAGAGTTGTGGAGAGATGAAAACAAGGAAGAAAAGGAAGGTAAGATTGTAAATAGTGATCATGTTGGTTTTCTAATTCAGGAGTTCTCACCATACAGTAGAAACTTTCATGTGGGTCTAATGAAAGTAGTCTACTTTGAAAACAAAACAGAGATGCTAGGTCTGGGAAATATCAAGACTTTGATAGAAAAACAGAGAAAAGTAGAAGAAGAAGCCTTTATTGTGAAAGAAAGAGAGAGAAAGAGGGATACAAGGGGTAAAATGGTAAATTGAAGGAAGGTGAAAGGAACAAGACAGAGTGGGGAAGACAGAATAGGAGGATACATATCAGAGGAGAGGCTCAGAAACTAGCCTTCTTTCTATGTGTCACTTCAATCTTTCCTCTCCTTTCTTTCAATTCATTTTATTCTTTTTTATTATATATTTGTTATCTCCTTTGCATTGTTCATTTATCTTTGAGTTTTGACCAGATTTATACATTTCCTATTGGAACAAATCAACAAAACATGCACTGTTAGTTTATTGATTGATTGACTCTGGTTTGGGCATATAAGTACTGAACCAGTTCAATGAGTTTTAGCTAATATATTTTGTGCTAAAATTTTGGTCAACAGAAAAGCATTGTTCAGCCAAATAGAACAGTTGCTTATGCGAATAACATTCGTGTATAAGTAGAATGCATTGAATGTCGAATTAATATAGTTGTATCTTTTTCTTTCTCTATCGTCCATTTGATCAACTAGCAGACGTTGAGTGTGGAATTAATACACGCTTAATACCAAGATCTTTAGAATTTATTGGTTGTTTCATGGTTCCAACTTCATTACTAATGCTAGCATTTTGCCAATGACAGCTTATCAAAATGTTGAGTGGACCTTTCAAGTTTCAACGGTTTGAAAAGAGTAGAATGACAAAGTTTTGTCATCGCAAATGACTTGAGACCAAGTGCAAGGGTTCACTTGGTTCTGGTTCCAGTCACTGAGCTGATTAGGCAATGCGCGTAAGGACATCCTCAGCGCAAATAACGCATCCCCTGTAAACACATACTTCAGTTAAATACAAGATCTATCTCAATGAGATAAAGACAAGTAACCAATCATCACCTTGAGCATCTGGTGAGACAAATGGCAATAAACAGGCAAAAACCAAGACAGTTAAAGACATAGCCATCTTCTGCAAGCTGAACATCTTATCTCATGAACTGGGTTTGTTCCATCTACAAAACAAAACAAAAAGTTTCTTACTTTAAATGGATCTGACACGTAACAGCAATTCTCGTTGACTATGAATCAAAAGAGTTTCTAAATTTAAATTCAATAGAAGTAGCTAAAAAGTTTAGAGCTTTCACTATTCGTTAACTAGAACACGAAGCTGCTCAGTTTCCCGGAACAAATTTTAGTGACCGATTAGCTCAAACCCACCATGAACAGGTGAGATTTAGACAACGGCAAAAGGGAAAGAACATGGATCCACAAACCTCGTACTGGAGAAGACAACCCCAAGAAGAAAAAAAGGGAAAGTAAAATTAGCAGCTCGAGAGATTCACTCAGGGGGAACAGAACCAAAGAGAACAAACCAGAAAAAGCTTTTGTCTTTTCGATCTTGTGTTGTGTTCTGTATGACTTTTGTTTGGTAAATGTTCAATTATCACTCTCGCTAGTCGCTAATGGCGATGTCTGCGGAAAAGTCCGATGCTGGTCCACGCCTGCTGCTACTTGTAATTATATTATTAGAAAAACAATTAGTTAACTTTGATGATGATGTTTCCAGTGTGATTAATACTATAAACTATGTATTGCTACGTACTCTTTTCATTTTAAAATGATCACATTAAATATATTTTTTATGTATTTTTATTAGGTTATATTCTCTCCGTTTCATTTTAATTGTCGTTTGTACTTAGACACATAGATTAACAAAACATTTAATTTTACATATTTCCTAAGTAAAACATCATTACCAATACATCTAATCACATTTCACCAGTAGAAAAATAAACTTTAATAAAAACCAATAAATTTTGTATTGAAATCATAAACCGATACTTATTTTGAAAACAAAAATTTTACTATACAACGATACTTTAAACTGAAACGGAAGGAGTAATGTTATTGTGAACTTACTTACTAAAGTTTAATTAATTATAAACTATAAAAATAGTTAATCATAAAAATAATATATTTGTAATTAAAAATTAAAAATATTTTTAAATACGCATGAAACTATTTTAAAACAGAATGAGTAATAATTACGATACTTGTATTAGCTGTTTATTTCTGTTTTGCGATGTTTACAATTCTGCCGGACATCATCATCACTTATGTATGTGTAACAAACTTACGTGTGTATGTTCGTTCGCATGCAAACATAAGTCTAGTTTCATTTTATAACCGTCAAGAAAGTAAACCAAATTAAAATATGATTAGTTTTGGATAAAATGAATTTAAATAATCAGACAAGATCATATAACTTTGGTTAACTAAAACCAGACTAGATCAAAATACGCACGTTTTGTTATGTTTTAGCTTTTATTCACGTCCATCAAATCGCGAATATCAAATTATCTACATTTGTTTGTCCGTTATTAGATTGGACCAACATGAATTCGCATTCTACCTCAAATGCTCTAAAGATTTATGTAAATATTGAATGGCCGACAAAAAATGTAAATATTGAATACATTTTAAACAATTTTCACATTCCTGAAACGCATAAAGTACAGCCTCATAAACAGTTGTCTAGATATGTAAGACTAATATATTTTACGATTCTATCTCAACAGAGTCGACATGTCATAACATAAGTTATTGCTACAAACGTAACGCACCGTGTGAACTATATCCAGTTAAATAACGTCATAACCTCATATTTTCCCAACACGCAACAACCAACAAACAATCGTCGATTCAGACTTATGGAGAGAAAACAGCACTTTACTGTAGTTCACAGAGCTTATCATGGAGTCTGGGCTCCAACAATTCCTCGAGTGTCTCTCTGCTATCGCCAGCCGGCCAGTACAAGTAAGTAATGTACTAAAGGATTCATAAACGAATTGTCGTCTGATGATTAAATAAAACATGCATAGCTATACTCGACACACAATTACAATCGTACCATCTCTTCGAATTTTTTGTGAAGCAAACTTATAAACATGAAGCTGCATGGTGATGTTGTCATGTTGGCAAAAAATAATTTCACCCTCAAGAGGAAATAATTACATTTTTTGGTTTCATAGTCGATTAACAGTAAAAACAAAACTTAATGCACATGTTTTGTTGTTAATCGGTTGCTTTATTATTTTGAAGCTATAAAACAAAGAAAAAAAAGTTAAAAGCGATGCTAATAATTGTACTGAGACTTGCCTTGCTCGGATATGGGTCTACAGATTCACGAGAAGAGACTTAAACAGTGACGTGTAGGACATCAAGGCAGGTGAGACAAAATTGATTAATCAATTTTGACAGTGTCTTGTTCCATTCACATCAAATCGTATTCATTCTTTTCCAAAATTTTAGTTATAAGTAGTACCATTCAAATTAAATCTTATTCAATTATTTCCATAATTTAAATTATAGAATTCGTTGAATATGTATTTATATTTAAAACAAACCGTAAAGTGATGGGTTAATTATCATTTTTAGCTCAAAAGGATTTTGTCAGTACAAAACTTAAAAGCTGATGAAATAAATTATGAACATGCAAACGTTAAGGAATCAAGAAGACAGACTTTCTAATAGTAATTCAATTGAAAAAAAACCAAAAATGTTGAAAGATATGAATGCCGCAATATAAGTAGTTACATCTCTCCGCAAATGCAATTATCAAGAACTTTTGATAATATACAAACTGAGCCTTAGATTTACAAAGAATCCAAAGTACACTTCTACTCTCAATAATTCAAAATTTATTTTTGAAGTAACTAAAAAACTAATCAAACCAGAGGATGTTGAAGATTTAAGGGTTATAAAAATGGCCATTGCAGTGGCATTTCCAGTCCATGGGCTTGTAGTTAGAATACTTACCAAGTACACTGGTTAGGGAGGAAGGAGGCCGTACGAAACCGCCGGAAAACGGGTCAACTCGGGAGCGACCAGGGAGAGTGGGAACTTGAGTGGGCATGCAAGGATGGCAGCTAATGCATCTGTTGTGGCAGCTCGGTGGTCTAGAACCTAGTCTTGCTTTAACTTCTACCAAAGCTACCTGAATCAGAAAGCAAACCACTTACTTTGGATCAATCAAAGTGGAAAAATGAGGACAAATTATTTGAGAGAAAGATAAGGATGTGTTGATTACTTGAGAAGAACTCGGAAGCTGGACAGGTTGAAGAGAGGATGAGACTTGTGGAGAGATGAAAACAAGGAGAAGGAGAAGAAGGGTGGGATTGTAAATAGTGAACATGCTGGTTTTGGAACTCGGGAGTTATCACCATACAGTAGAAACTTTCATGTGAGTCTAGTGAAAGTTTGAAGACTTTGAAAACAAAACAGAGATGCTAGGTCTGGGAAATATCAAGACTTTGATAGAAAAACAGAGAAAAGTAGAAGAAGAAGCCTTTATTGTGAAAGAAAGAGAGAGAAAGAGGGATACAAGGGTAAAATGGTAAATTGAAGGAAGGTGAAAGGAACAAGACAGAGTGGGGAAGACAGAATAGGAGGATACATATCAGAGGAGAGGCTCAGAAACTAGCCTTCTTTCTATGTGTCACTTCAATCTTTCCTCTCCTTTCTTTCAATTCATTTTATTCTTTTATTATATATTTGTTATCTCCTTTGCATTGTTCATTTATCTTTGAGTTTTGACCAGATTTATACATTTCCTATTGGAACAAATCAACAAAACATGCACTGTTAGTTTATTGATTGATTGACTCTGGTTTGGGCATATAAGTACTGAACCAGTTCAATGAGTTTTAGCTAATATATTTTGTGCTAAAATTTTGGTCAACAGAAAAGCATTGTTCAGCCAAATAGAACAGTTGCTTATGCGAATAACATTCGTGTATAAGTAGAATGCATTGAATGTCGAATTAATATAGTTGTATCTTTTTCTTTCTCTATCGTCCATTTGATCAACTAGCAGACGTTGAGTGTGGAATTAATACACGCTTAATACCAAGATCTTTAGAATTTATTGGTTGTTTCATGGTTCCAACATCATTACCAATACATCTAATCACATTTCACCAGTAGAAAAATAAACTTTAATAAAAACCAATAAATTTTGTATTGAAATCATAAACCGATACTTATTTTGAAACAAAAATTTTACTATACAACGATACTTTAAACTGAAACGGAAGGAGTAACTGTTATTGTGAACTTACTTACTAAAGTTTAATTAATTATAAACTATAAAAATAGTTAATCATAAAAATAATATATTTGTAATTAAAAATTAAAAATATTTTTAAATACGCATGAAACTATTTTAAAACAGAATGAGTAATAATTACGATACTTGTATTAGCTGTTTATATCTGTTTTCGATGTTTACAATTCTGCCGGACATCATCATCACTTATGTATGTGTAACAAACTTACGTGTGTATGTTCGTTCGCATGCAAACATAAGTCTAGTTTCATTTTATAACCGTCAAGAAAGTAAACCAAATTAAAATGTGTTAGTTTTGGATAAAATGAATTTAAATAATCAGACAAGATCATATAACTTTGGTTAACTAAAACCAGACTAGATCAAAATACGCACGTTTTGTTATGTTTTAGCTTTTATTCACGTCCATCAAATCGCGAATATCAAATTATCTACATTTGTTTGTCCGTTATTAGATTGGACCAACATGAATTCGCATTCTACCTCAAATGCTCTAAAGATTTATGTAAATATTGAATGGCCGACAAAAAATGTAAATATTGAATACATTTTAAACAATTTTCACATTCCTGAAACGCATAAAGTACAGCCTCATAAACAGTTGTCTAGATATGTAAGACTAATATATTTTTACGATTCTATCTCAACAGAGTCGACATGTCATAACATAAGTTATTGCTACAAACGTAACGCACCGTGTGAACTATATCCAGTTAAATAACGTCATAACCTCATATTTTCCCAACACGCAACAACCAACAAACAATCGTCGATTCAGACTTATGGAGAGAAAACAGCACTTTACTGTAGTTCACAGAGCTTATCATGGAGTCTGGAGCTCCAACAATTCCTCGAGTGTCTCTCTGCTATCGCCAGCCGGCCAGTACAAGTAAGTAATGTACTAAAGGATTCATAAACGAATTGTCGTCTGATGATTAAATAAAAACATGCATAGCTATACTCGACACACAATTACAATCGTACCATCTCTTCGAATTTTTTTTGTGAAGCAAACTTATAAACATGAAGCTGCATGGTGATGTTGTCATGTTGGCAAAAAAATAATTTCACCCTCAAGAGGAAATAATTACATTTTTTGGTTTCATAGTCGATTAACAGTAAAAACAAAACTTAATGCACATGTTTTGTTGTTAATCGGTTGCTTTATTATTTTGAAGCTATAAAACAAAGAAAAAAAAAAGTTAAAAGCGATGCTAATAATTGTACTGAGACTTGCCTTGCTCGGATATGGGTCTACAGATTCACGAGAAGAGACTTAAACAGTGACGTGTAGGACATCAAGGCAGGTGAGACAAAATTGATTAATCAATTTTGACAGTGTCTTGTTCCATTCACATCAAATCGTATTCATTCTTTTCCAAAATTTTAGTTATAAGTAGTACCATTCAAATTAAATCTTATTCAATTATTTCCATAATTTAAATTATAGAATTCGTTGAATATGTATTTATATTTAAAACAAACCGTAAAGTGATGGGTTAATTATCATTTTTAGCTCAAAAGGATTTTGTCAGTACAAAACTTAAAAGCTGATGAAATAAATTATGAACATGCAAACGTTAAGGAATCAAGAAGACAGACTTTCTAATAGTAATTCAATTGAAAAAAAAACCAAAAATGTTGAAAGATATGAATGCCGCAATATAAGTAGTTACATCTCTCCGCAAATGCAATTATCAAGAACTTTTGATAATATACAAACTGAGCCTTAGATTTACAAAGAATCCAAAGTACACTTCTACTCTCAATAATTCAAAATTTATTTTTGAAGTAACTAAAAACTAATCAAACCAGAGGATGTTGAAGATTTAAGGGTTATAAAATGGCCATTGCAGTGGCATTTCCAGTCCATGGGCTTGTAGTTAGAATACTTACCAAGTACACTGGTTAGGGAGGAAGGAGGCCGTACGAAACCGCCGGAAAACGGGTCAACTCGGGAGCGACCAGGGAGAGTGGGAACTTGAGTGGGCATGCAAGGATGGCAGCTAATGCATCTGTTGTGGCAGCTCGGTGGTCTAGAACCTAGTCTTGCTTTAACTTCTACCAAAGCTACCTGAATCAGAAAGCAAACCACTTACTTTGGATCAATCAAAGTGGAAAAATGAGGACAAATTATTTGAGAGAAAGATAAGGATGTGTTGATTACTTGAGAAGAACTCGGAAGCTGGACAGGTTGAAGAGAGGATGAGACTTGTGGAGAGATGAAAACAAGGAGAAGGAGAAGAAGGGTGGGATTGTAAATAGTGAACATGCTGGTTTTGGAACTCGGGAGTTATCACCATACAGTAGAAACTTTCATGTGAGTCTAGTGAAAGTTTGAAGACTTTGAAAACAAAAGAGAGAGGCTGGGTCTAGGGAAATAACAAGACTGTGATAAGAAACACAGAGACAAGTAGAAGAAGAAGCATTTATGGTTAGAGAGAGAGAGAGGGGTAAATGAGGGCTATAATGGTAAATTGAGAGGAATGTGAAAGGAACAAGACAGAGTGAGGAAGACAGAATAGGAGGATACATAGCAGAGGAGAGGCTCAGAAACTAGCCTTTCTTTCTATGTGTCACTTCAATCTTTCCTCTCATTTCTTTCATTTCATTTTATTTTGTTCATTTTATTATATAGTACTTGTTATCTCCTTTGCATTGTTCATTTTAGGCTTTTAGCTTTGAGTTTTGACCAAAATTTTACATCTCATAATGGAACAAATCAACGAAACATGCACTATTAGTTTATTGATTGATTGACGATGCCTTCAGATTTTGGTTTGAACATATCAGTACTAAACCGGGTTCAATGAGTTAAAATCCTTGTGGTAAAAATTTGGTCAACAGATGAGCAATGTTTAGCCAAATAGAACAGTTGCTTAAACGAATCACATTCATATATAAGTAGTATATGCGTTGAATGTCGAATTAATATTCTAAATAGTAAATACCAAGATCTTTAGACTCATTAATTGTTTCATCCTTCATTACTAATGCTAGCTTTTTCCCAATAACAATGAACAGCTTATTTAAATGTTGAGTGAAACTTTCAACTGTTTCAAAAGAGTCTAATAACACAACATTCCACCGGTAAGTATCTATTTACTGACACATAGCACTGGGTTTTCCTTTTATCATCATTCCAACATAATTAACTTGTAAAGTTTTTAAATAAACACGTATAGAAATCAAGATGAAATATAGCATAATACTGAACCAATGAAAGTTTGAAAGTTCCATAAAGAGACTGTTCAAAATGGCGTTTTCATGCAACTGGGGAAACCTAAAATACGAACAGAAACGAACTCGACAGAAAGAAACATCTCAAGCTTTCAAAGAGGTTTAGGCAGCAACGGGCTTAGCGGCAGCAGAAGAGAGCCTAGACCTCTTCTTGGCCAAACTCTCACTACGGCGATCACGCTGCTCCTTAAGCCTGGAGGCGAGAAGCTTCTGGTACTCGGCAGCATCAGCGTTAGCCTTAGCAATCCTCTTCTTCTTGTCGGCAATTCTAGCTCTCTTCCTCTGAAGTGTCAAAGGAGTCACAAGCCTCTGGATCTTGGGGGCTTTGCTCACTTCCTTACCTTTCTTGTTAGTGAATTTGCGGCGGTAAGTGTTGACATACTTCCTGACATCATCATCCTTCCCGAGGTTGAACAGTTTACGGATCTTAGAAGCTCTCTTAGGTCCCCTCATCCTCGGCTTCTCGGTATCGGTAAGCCCCGGAAGATCCTTCTCACCCTTCTTGACAATAACCAAGTTAAGAACGGAGAGATCTTGGCTGACAATGCAACCACGGACAGACTTTCTCCTCCTCTCTCCGGTCCTCCTTCCGTGTCCTCTGAAACAAGGATCATAAGAGAAATGAACACAAGAGGAAGTGGATGGATATGGATGGAGGAGGATTTGCAATTGAGTCGGTGGTTAGATAAACTATATAAACCTCATCTCCTATTGGGCAAAATTCATGCTTCGCATATATTTCATGTTGCTTGTTCCCACCGTGGACTCAACATGATAATACCATCGTACCGTGACTACGAAGAAAAAGTGGAACAAAATTTTAAAAATCGCTTTCAAAGAACCTTTACGACTCTTTAGAGTGCCATAACCAGTACGACAACCTCACTAGATGATGGCACATAGCTTGTGCAGACCAATATATATATTTACCAAATTTTAATATTTATTTTTATACAAATTTACAAATCATTAAATTAGATATATTTCAAATTATATAACTTCAACATTCATAATGGTCATCAATATATTAAATTATGTTTTTGATTCATATTTTAATTTATGGAATGTAAATTTTGGATTAAAATATTCATAGAAAACTTGATTTATATTTAAACACTTATTTTACTTTGTAGATTGTAAAAAAAACTCTAGTGTTATTAAAATCATTATAAATTGTAACAGTTCATAAAACAGCAACAAACTAATCAAAACGAATAACCATCATATATTATCAGCAATTTAGATTTTTAAAACCATGAAAAACAAAAACAACCAATTGCAAAACGATTCCTTTTGTTTGCTTAGGTTATACTTATATTATATCTATCATTTGTCGATTTATTTTTGTGTTATTTAATGTTTTATCCTAGTCTTTTATGCTTCCGTATTTCATTAATATTTTTAGTTAATTTTCATTTTGTCGCTTATATATATTTACCAAATTTTAATATTTATTTTTATACAAATTTACAAATCATTAAATTAGATATATTTCAAATTATATAACTTCAACATTCATAATGGTCATCAATATATTAAATTATGTTTTGATTCATATTTTAATTTATGGAATGTAAATTTTGGATTAAAATATTCATAGAAAACTTGATTTATATTTAAACACTTATTTTACTTTGTAGATTGTAAAAAAACTCTAGTGTTATTAAAATCATTATAAATTGTAACAGTTCATAAAACAGCAACAAACTAATCAAAACGAATAACCATCATATATTATCAGCAATTTAGATTTTTAAAACCATGAAAAACAAAACAACCAATTGCAAAACGATTCCTTTTGTTTGCTTAGGTTATACTTATATTATATCTATCATTTGTCGATTTATTTTTGTGTTATTTAATGTTTTATCCTAGTCTTTTATGCTTCCGTATTTCATTAATATTTTTAGTTAATTTTCATTTTGTCGCTTATATATATTTACCAAATTTTAATATTTATTTTTATACAAATTTACAAATCATTAAATTAGATATATTTCAAATTATATAACTTCAACATTCATAATGGTCATCAATATATTAAATTATGTTTTGATTCATATTTTAATTTATGGAATGTAAATTTTGGATTAAAATATTCATAGAAAACTTGATTTATATTTAAACACTTATTTTACTTTGTAGATTGTAAAAAAACTCTAGTGTTATTAAAATCATTATAAATTGTAACAGTTCATAAAACAGCAACAAACTAATCAAAACGAATAACCATCATATATTATCAGCAATTTAGATTTTTAAAACCATGAAAAACAAAACAACCAATTGCAAAACGATTCCTTTTGTTTGCTTAGGTTATACTTATATTATATCTATCATTTGTCGATTTATTTTTGTGTTATTTAATGTTTTATCCTAGTCTTTTATGCTTCCGTATTTCATTAATATTTTTAGTTAATTTTCATTTTGTCGCTTATATATATTTACCAAATTTTAATATTTATTTTTATACAAATTTACAAATCATTAAATTAGATATATTTCAAATTATATAACTTCAACATTCATAATGGTCATCAATATATTAAATTATGTTTTTGATTCATATTTTAATTTATGGAATGTAAATTTTGGATTAAAATATTCATAGAAAACTTGATTTATATTTAAACACTTATTTTACTTTGTAGATTGTAAAAAAAACTCTAGTGTTATTAAAATCATTATAAATTGTAACAGTTCATAAAACAGCAACAAACTAATCAAAACGAATAACCATCATATATTATCAGCAATTTAGATTTTTAAAACCATGAAAAACAAAAACAACCAATTGCAAAACGATTCCTTTTGTTTGCTTAGGTTATACTTATATTATATCTATCATTTGTCGATTTATTTTTGTGTTATTTAATGTTTTATCCTAGTCTTTTATGCTTCCGTATTTCATTAATATTTTTAGTTAATTTTCATTTTGTCGTTTATATATATTTACTATTTTTATTTAAATGTGTTATTTTATAATATTTGTAATCTTATGGATTAGAAATCATTTGATGTATGTCATGTATAAATGAAAATAAATTTATTTTAGTTAAAATGTGATTATTTCAAAATATATAATATATTTAGCATAATTATAAAATTTATATTTTACGATATATATTCCAATGATGCTTTAACTTTAATCTGAAATTTAATATTGATATAATATGTATTTAAATCAATATTTCCAAAATCAGAGAATATAATATTAGCTATTAAAATCATAAACTAAATATAAAGTCAACCTAATTATAATGCTAGTAATGTAATAAACTGTATTTGGATCAATATTTCTAATAAAATCAGAAGACATGGCTATAATATTAGCCACTAAAAACATAAACTAAATATAAGATAAATCAATTATGATATTATCTGTAAAATTTATTAATATATACTGTTTATACATATTTATTAATTAATAACCTAAATATTATGATAATAAGAATAAAACAGATGGCTTTAATAAACTAAATATAAGATAAATCTAAAAATTATATTATCAGTAAAATTTGTTAGTATATATTTATTAATCAATAAATTCATATATCAAGATAAATGTATATATGTATATAATATTTTAAGACGATAGTGTATATACATATCTATCAGTAAATTTTGTTAATATTTTTCTTTTAATTAATTGTCCTAAATATCTTGATAAAAATTAAAATAATAATATTAGTTGTACTAATGATTTATCATAAAATTATAGAAAAGATGATAAATCAGCAAAATTGTTTTACAAATAATATTATAGATATTAATAATTCTAAATATAATGAAAAATAAAAATTGATATATAAAAAATATTTTATAAATAATAGTATATATAGATAGCTAGAATTTGTTATATCTATTAATTATCATGAATATCATAATAAATTGTATACTAAAATAAGATTTCAAATAATAATATTAGTTGTCTAATAATTGATCCTCTAATCATAGAAAAAAATAACAACTCAGTAAATCACTTATCGAATAAGTATAGTTATAACTCTTCTTTTGTTTAAAATATACTTGTACAGAATTAGGCTAGAAATAATTATTAGTGATTTACAAAATATATTTATAGCTCTTCCTTTATTTAAAATATATGACTGAAACAAAAAATTCTGAAAATTATAAATTTCAAAAATATTAATAAATTATTAAAATTCAACATCATTAACTTATAAAGCTTTAAGGTTTTAAATCGCAAGTTTAGAAATCAAGATGGAATATAGCATAACATTGAAACAATCAAAGTACCATAAAGAGACAGCTCAAAATGGCGTTTTCATGCCACTGGGAACCTACATACGAATAGAAACAAAAATGACAAAAAGAAATCTCCAATCTTAAAATGGGGTTTAAGCGGCAACGGGCTTGGCGGCAGCAGAAGAAAGTCTAGATCTCTTCTTAGCCAAACTCTCACTACGGCGATCACGCTGCTCCTTGATTCTGGAGGCAAGAAGCTTCTGGTACTCAGCAGCATCAGAGTTAGCCTTGGCGATCCTCTTCTTCTTGTCGGCAATTCTAGCTCTCTTCCTCTGAAGTGTCAAAGGAGTCACAAGCCTCTGGATTTTGGGGGCTTTGCTCACTTCCTTACCTGTTACAACCCCAAGAAAAGGAAAGAAAGAAATAAGTCTAGGAGGACCATTAGTCTTAAACCTAAAGATCATGGTTTTGATTCTCTACATACCTTTCTTGTTTGTGAATTTGCGGCGGTAAGTGTTGACATACTTCCTGACATCATCATCCTTAGTGAGGTTAAACAGTTTACGGATCTTAGAAGCTCTCTTAGGTCCCCTCATCCTTGGCTTCTCGGTATCGGTAAGCCCGGGAAGATCCTTCTCACCCTTCTTGACAATGACCAAGTTAAGAACAGAAAGGTCTTGGCTAACAATGCAACCACGGACAGACTTTCTTCTCCTCTCTCCAGTCCTCCTTCCATGTCCTCTGAAGCAAGGAGTACCTAAAACACACACCAAAAACGACATCACATAACTCCACATAAATATTTATAAAAAAAATAATCACAAATATAAACTGATGAAGCACCTCGGTGAAGCAAGAGGCGGACACGACCAGGAGTCAGAACTCCCTGTTTCATCGGGAAACCTTGCTTGTCGCAACCTCCCATGATCTTGAACACGTACCCCTTGAACTCCTGCATTAACATAATACACAAATTGAATAACAATTTCATAAAACAACTAAAGCAAGACCATTTTCACCTCTCCCAAAGCATCTCCGCTAACTTCCTGAGAAAGCCTCTTGTCGTAAAAAGCACGGCTGCAACATATAAACGACAAAACCAAACTCAGCTCATTTGTCTTTTTTTTTCTGCTTGAACACACTCAATTTGTCACGAAAGGGACCAGTAATATTGTTCGTGCCAGTTCGGAACTAGCTAGTGAGTATATCAGACACATACGATTTCAACATTGCATCAGACACTAAACAGATTACAGCTAAGCTAAATTTAAAGGTGATGCTCCTTATTGTACACTCAAGTTAAACAAACAGTGGAGCTAATTCGATCCTAAATCTATAAGAGGGAGGATGGGATA
The DNA here is from genome assembly GCA_016771965.1 of Brassica carinata. Classification (NCBI taxonomy): domain Eukaryota; kingdom Viridiplantae; phylum Streptophyta; class Magnoliopsida; order Brassicales; family Brassicaceae; genus Brassica; species Brassica carinata. The sequence goes on along the minus strand of CM028691.1, from coordinate 103,346 downwards.
TGAATTAAAGATCTTACAGCTTCTGGTCGTCATCGATCTCGAGCTTCTTCTGGCATCCAGTAGTCGGATTCGCGACGTTGAACTGCGATACAAACAAAACGAAATGAAGAAACACGGATAAATCAAGCTGAACATCTCGGAGGGTGCGTGAGAAGGAAAAGATGAGCTAACCTTCATCGTCTCCGATTGAAACTGGCTGCCTGCGAGAGAAGATGAAAGATATATATCTCGCGGCGCAAAACGGTAGTTAAACTAGGGTTTTATGCGGATGAGCAAAACGGGCCAAGTTATAACAAATAGCTATCATTAAAATAGGCCCAAAATGTTTTATGATGGGCCTTAAGGCCCACGTGTTTCTCTCATGCGGGACGGCCTAAGAGCATCTCCATTAGAGTATCAAATGGAGGTTCATGGGCTCAGTATCGTAGGCCCGAGCATTAAAAAACAATTAAATGGGTCGATTCATGAGACGGCTCATCCCATCAACCCGTGATGATACCGGTTCACGACGCTGTCGAGGCCCGGTTGGTTTATTTTCTCGCGTGTTGACTACGAAGAAAGAAGGGTTCGAGGAGAGAGGTTTCATTTTCTCATCTCTTCGAAAAATTAGGGTTTGTCGTGAGAGGAGGCGATCAAAGTGATCTCCCGTGCGACGCCAAGTTCCGGTCATCTTCTCCATAAAATCGACGCCGGAATATCTCCTACACGATCTCAGGTTTAGTATCGCGTTTATTCACCGTCGGTTTTGCGATTTTGGGATCGATTTCGGAATCAAATCGAATTCGATTTGGGGTTTTAAGTTACGGTTTTAATTCGAGTTTTATTGTTGTAGATCATTATGAGGGTTCGATTTAGGGTCTATTAATGATTCGATTCGATTTTGAATTAGGGTTCGATTTCGATTTGGGGGTTTTCAAGTTACGGTTTTAATTCGAGTTTTTATTGTTGTAGATCGTATGAGGGTTCGATTTAGGGTTCGATTTAGGGTCTATTAATGATTCGATTCGATTTTGAATTAGGGTTCGATTCGATTTGGGGTTTTAAGTTACGGTTTTAATTCGAGTTTTATTGTTGTAGATCATTATGAGGGTTCGATTTAGGGTTCGATTTAGGGTTCTATTAATGATTCGATTTCGATTTTGAATTAGGGTTCGATTCGATTTGGGATTTTTCAAATAGTTCTAATATTATCTATTTATGGTGCGATGGATCCCACGTAAGAGATGAGAGACGAAAGAGGCAAATGAAGCACATCGAGATGCTAGGAATGGTCGCCGATTCGAACACGGATTCGAAGTCGGTGTGTGTGTGGTGGAAGGATGATTGACGAGGTTCGGTGTAAGGAGGAGCACGACTATCTTCCCGGGAAGCGCCACGCACAAACTATCGTGCAAGTTCGTTGTTGATTTATATTTACTAAGTTGGAGAAACTTTATTCGATGGTTGTTTGTGTTTTAAACAAGGCTGATGGTCTCCATTATCGCCACCTTGGGTGGCGGTGTCCGTGAGGAGATCCAGCTTGAATATGCGGGTGGAGGTGGCTGACCAGATGATGAAAGGGTGCCTAATCTCATTAACCAGATTGAGAGACTACAGGTTAGTGATCTTTAGTCTAATTATTTCTACTTAACCGTAGTCTAATTGGTCACTAACACGGTTTTCTTTATGTTCATATGGCCGGAACAAGTTTACAGCCCGACGGTGCAGGTGACTCACTGGAGAAGCTCGCTCGATTGAAATACAAAGGTAAATGTAGAACTTAAGTAAGACTCGAACTGTATTTTTGAAAAATGTATGTGAACTTGTTTGGTGAAAATGCTTGAAGTAGTGTAGTTGATTATTTATGTAAATGTTTGAACTTTGTTGATTGCTGTGATGAATTGAACTAGAACTTACTTGTTTGGTGTAAATGGTGTAGTTGAACTGAACTAGAACTTACTCTTAAGTTCTAGTTCTAATTATTAAGGTCGAAGTAATTGAACTAGAACATAAGAGTAAGTTCTAGTTTAATTTTTTTCCATTAACTCGTGATTTGATGTCTAATTTAATGCTCTCAACTAGTTGTTGTGTTGGACAGTAATTAATTTAGGTAGTTGTGTGTTAGGTAAATAATGAATGTATGTTACTAGCTTTCCTAGGTAAAAACTAGTTTAAAACATAGATAATCACTTCTCAAAATACAAACAAACTTAAAACCGCGAACTAAAACAAAATGAATCCTCCCGCCCGTTTGTTCATCTATTAACCTCCCGGATCCCTGCTCCTGTTCCTCCTCCTGTTCTGCGGCTGTTCCTAAACCACCGAAGGAGAAAGTGGTCTACCAAAGAAGACATTATCCTGATCGGTGCTTGGTTGAACACCAGCAAGGATCCCATCTTGAGTAACCAGCGAAGGCACAAGCATTTTGGAAGAGAATTGAGGAGTATTACAATGGAAGCAGAGGTGACTTTGCTCCTAGAGACTCCAGTCAATGTAAGCAGAGGTGGGGAAGAGTGAATTATGCAGTGGGGAAGTTTGTGGGATGCTATGAGGCTGCTTTGAAGGAGCAGCATCGGCCAAACGATAACGACGCCATGAAGGCTGCTCATGATATCTTTCAAAACGATGAAGGGCACCCCTTCCGCTTGAACACGCCGGAGGGAACTAAGGTTTGATCAGAAATGGAAATCAAACTATGAGGCCGAGATGGTGCAAAGGAGAAAAGGAAGGAACACGTGGAGGTGGAGCCCGACGTCGAAGAGGTACGGCCACTGGTGTTAAGGCTTCCAAAGCAGCCAAACGCAGAAGCATGGCAATGAAGCAGCTTATGATCAGTTACAGGGCATGCTGGTGGTGAAAGAGAACATTGCGAAGCGAAGAATCCTTCAGCGTCTCTAGCCCGAACAGATACACTTTCAAATGAAGTATCTCGAAAAACAAACTAATTTCTGAAATGCTTGATCCGGTCGGTTAATCGATTGTTTGGTTTAATCTGATTGTTTGGTTTAACTTGATTGCTAGGATTAAATATGCACATGTTTACTGCCTGTTTGATAAATGGGTATTGACTTGTCTATTTTCTTTTTCAGGTCACGGATGTACTACTCATGTTTATCATTGCATCGGCTTGTCTACTTCTTTCACGGATTGTGTGTATGTTTCACGGGAGGGTGCACTATTTTGTTTGTATCTGCACTTGATTTTTCACGGAAAATGCAGTCTTTTCTAACTCACTGCACTTGTTTGTTTCAGTCACGGATGTAATGTAATGCAGTGTATTGAACTCTATAAATTATGCAATGTATTGAACTCTATAATGTAATGCAATGTGCATCAAACTCTACTTCTCTCTACTTCATTATGCAATGTGCAACAAACTCTTTTTCTACACACTTGATTCTATTTCTTTTTCTCTCTTTAATTGTTTCTCAACTGAAACAATAAATCAATAAATCAACTTCTATATCTTTTTCTATAACACTTAAACAAATTTCTGAAAAAAGAACAATCATCATTCGAAAAAAAAAAAACAATCATCTTTTCTCTTTCTCTTCTATCTCTCTACCATTCCAAAAACAAAATACAATGTCTTCCTCATCGCCCGATGTCAGTAGATGAAGAGTTAGGACGAGGCTTTTGAAGGTGTGTTTGACGAACAATTTGATCACCTCGTGGAGGCACTTGTTAATGGTGAAGCCAACAACCACCCCGACGAAATTATATTGAAAGATTTCAGAAGATGGTCACAATCTACTATGGAACGACTATTTTAGAGAACATGCTACATACCCTCCGAAATGTTTAGCGTCGTTGTGATGAACAAACCATTGTTCCTTCGCGATTGTGGATCGCGATAAGAGCTGAAGTTCCATACTTTCAACAAAGAAAAATGCTCACGGAAGGTACGGCTTATCTACACTTCAAAGTGTACAGCAGCCTATCCGTATGCTGGCATATGGTCAGCGGGAGATCGTGTGACGAATATCTCCGCCTAGCTGAAAGTACCGCACTTTTATGTTTGGATAATTTCACTCATCGCGATAATACAATTGTATGGAGACGAAGTTTCTAAGAAGACCTACACGGATGATCTTCAACGATTGCTCGATGAAGGAGAGGTACGCGGGTTTCCGTGAATGATAAAGATCGATCGTATGCATTGAGTGGAAGAACCGCCCAACGGCTTGAGGGACAGTACACACGCGGTTCGTGAAAGCCGACAATTGTCTTAAGCTGTGGCATCATATGATCTTTGGATATGGCACGCATTCTTCGACTACCGGTACCCTCAACGATATTAATGTTCTCGATCGGTCACCGCGATGATATTATACACGGTCAAGCTCCTAAAGTTACTTTCAAGGTGAACGCCACACTTATCGTAAAGCGTCTTACCTTAGCGATGGAATTTATCCAAATGGTCAACATTTATCCAATCCATCACACTTCCTCAAGGTCCTAAAGCGGAGCTATTTGTCGAAGGCCAAGAATCGGTCGAAAAGATGTCGAGCGTGCCTTTGGAGTTTTGCAATCAAGGTTTGCAATAGTTAAAACCCGTGATTACTATGGAACAAGGAAAAACTAGAAGGATTATGAGAGCTTGTATCATATTACACAATATGATAGTAGAGGACTAACGAGACACACACCCTCGACATGATACATCTCACTAACCGAGAGTCAAGCGAAATTCGAGGTTGATGTCTTCTCCTCAACGTAAAGCCTATCCAAGATCGGTCAAATGCGCCACACTCGCAATGAAATTCGATCAACAAATACATAATCGCTAAAAGCCGATTTAGTTGAAAATTTATGGCAAATGTTTGGTAATCAAGATGAATAATCTTTGTATGTTCATGCTTTTATTGAATAAAATCTTTTTAAATTTTTAAAAAATATTATTTTTAATATTTTTATTCCTAAGAACTCCATATTCAGGTTCACTAATGAAAGATCAGAGTTTATACAGGTTCATCACTATTCACGGTCCCACAAAAAATATTAAAAAAATTGAATGAACCCCAAAAGGGGGTTCACTAATGGAGATGCTCTAAGGTTTCTTCTAGTCCTAGTATCATATGGTTTTTTTTTTGTGCAAACCTAGTATCATATGGTTATAATATCTTAATAACCGTAGACCATAAGATCAAAGTTCCAAGTTTCATTTCCCGGTTGAATAATCAGAGGTTTAGCTACGTACATTTTATTCATCATATCTAATAACCAGCAATGTATAGTATGTCCCTTTGGTGCTCTCTCAAACCGAATGGCTTATGTGTCTGGTTATTTTTTTTTTGTCACTGGGCTTCTGTGTCTGGTTAAATGGTGACTAACTATGCTTCAGTAATGTATTGTAAAGTGTGTTGTGTTACATAACTTACATGAAATAAACGGACAATTTCAATTTTTATAAGATTTTGTTTACTATCAACCAAGAGAAATGGTTGAATGATTTGACGCTAGGTCACGGAAGAATGACATATCACAAGAGAATTGGGCAAATAGTTCATATAAAACAAGAGAGATTCTCATTGGGACATTTCGACGAACACCTTCAGTACTATCTTAACAAAGACTAACATAGGAACTTACAAACTAAACACAAACTCAAATCCAAGAAAACAGATCCGCCCATCAACGAACCTAAACAAATCTAGAGTCTTCAAGCTCTTTCACCACGGATTCTCCTAGCGAGCTGGATATCCTTCGGCATGATCGTAACCCTCTTGGCATGAATCGCACAGAGATTCGTGTCTTCGAACAACCCAACGAGGTACGCCTCGGCCGCCTCTTGGAGAGCTGCGACGGCGCTGCTCTGGAACCTCAGATCGGTTTTGAAATCCTGAGCTATCTCACGGACAAGACGCTGGAAGGGAAGCTTGCGGATCAGAAGCTCGGTGCTCTTCTGGTACTTCCTGATCTCCCTCAACGCCACGGTTCCTGGACGGAATCTGTGTGGCTTCTTCACTCCTCCGGTGGCTGGTGCAGACTTCCTCGCCGCCTTCGTTGCGAGCTGCTTCCTCGGAGCTTTTCCTCCGGTGGATTTCCTTGCGGTTTGCTTGGTACGAGCCATTTGCTGTTTTGGTAAGAGCACGGGTTGTGTGTTTTGCGATTTGCTTTGTGAGAGGATGTGATCGATGTGATGAGTGAAGACTGGGATGTGTTTTTTTATAAGGAAGGGAAGAAATGAATTATTTGTTTTCATCCGTTAGATCTTTTGGATTATCGACGGTCGATATTGCTTGTAACAATACGATCCGCGTCATTGCTTTATTTAGCCAATCAGGATGACTTTTGTATCCCTTGCTATCCGCGTCATTTGTCAACCAGCTAATCAGAATGCCTTTCTGATCTTTCGATTTATTTCCACGAATTAAGCGTCCTTTCTTTACTCTTTTTCGATTACAAGGCGCGTTTTTGAAAATGAAAATATAGAGGAGGGCCTCTCTTCTAATTGTTTGCTTTAACTTTTAAAACATTCTATTTTTTATACACATTTTCTTTGTTGCAAATTGTGATCCATTATCACTATAGTTTGAAAGATCAATCATTTTCCTTTGTTGCTAACTTTAGGTTATATCATGCTTTATAGGAATTTTTTCTGCTTCGACAAAAAAGAAATAGGATAATAAATCTGTATTAAACGTGTGAATGTGTGTTTGGAGTTGCAAAAACTTCAGAAGTGCATAAAAGCAGGCATATGGCTTAGTCACGAGGACTGATGGACATGTTGCCTAGTTTTGGTCGTTTCTCATTTGAATTTGAACCTTGTTTCGACGCATTCGAGTTTTACTCTGCTGTCTTTTTATCTTAGAGGTTTCTCTACATCTATCAGTTATGTAGTATTGTCTTGTTGTAATGCTCGTAGAGCTAGGATTATCTCTTCTTCGAAGTGTAGTCCGATTGTTTAAGTATTAATGAAAGTTGTGTTAAAAAAAAAAAGAGGTTTTCTTAAAGTCATTTGAAGACCTGATCATAAATTTAGTATTTCGAAACATTGGATTGATGTATATCTATAACTCAACAACCCCAAGGGCAACCACATGAGTCCAGGATGCATGTTCAAAACTATGGTCAATGCCGAATGACACATAATTCTAATTACGTTTATGCATATCTTATCTATGGTCTTCAATGCGACCATGGCTTATATGACTTATTCTTATATATACTTGAACATTTTAGTTTCAAAATATTTTATGTATATGCATCAGACCAGAGACTCCACGTGAGTTCGAAAAACAAAAGATTTTGGACGAGATTAGAGAGCTCGTGATTAAAGACTACGTCGCGGTTGTGAGACTGGTTATGGTACGACTTCAAGTGTTGAGTGACGGACTGATTAATTTAACCGATTTGTGGTTGGTTTTGACGAGGCTTGAAGAATGCAAGGAGAGTTTGAGTGAAATTTTTTGGTCTTGCAGCCGTTCGGCAAAAGAATTTTGGTGTTTGGTTGAAATATCGAAGGCTGAGACGGTACATATGTACCAGCTTTAACGGTTTTATTTTGGTTTCTTTTATGGAATGGACATTCTCGTGTTTCTTATAAATCTATGCTTAATTTACATTCTCGTGAATGTAAAAAGATTTCTAAAAAATTTGTGAAGTAAGAGTGTGCTCGCTCTATTTATTATACTACTCAACATTCATAAAGAAAACAAATCGCTTGTTGCTATATCTCGGCCTAGAAACCTGAACCAGATATTACTACACCAGTCCAGTAGTTGGCCATTTTGTCATTTACAGTTACAAATGTGACTGAAATGATTGTTTCAACGCTGAATTGTTCTTTCAATAAAACAAAGGACGAGTGTTGCTCAATGAAACCTTAAGAGAGGGGGACAATGCATATGCCAAACCGAAAAAACAGAGAAATGCAAGTAAAAATGTATGCCGCTTACTGGTGCACCCTACGCAATGTGTAGTCCTTCTGTCTTGCGGCCTCTTCACTTTTTTTAGCTGCATCCGAGACAGACCAATTTTGAACACGCATACTTGCTTTTTGTGCCTTCGAAATTTAAAGAAATGATGTGACAATAGTATTAGAGACACATAGACGAAGATGAAATAAACCATATATATAAGTGAACCGAAAGCGATAAACAAACAATTTGAATTACCTCTTTCTCCCAGTCACATCTCATAACAATAGAAATCAAAATCAATGTTTGAATGGCGGTGCCTCCGAATATCATACCAGCCCAAATGCCCTATAGCATAATAGCAACAGAATTAGATATATAGAGATTAAGGTTGCAATATTTGGTATCAATTAAAAAAGAAAAATTGGGTTACCTTGACACCAGACTTGAAAATCCAGCCCATGACATATCCTAGTGGAAGTCCAATGAAATAATAGCATCCCAGGTTTATATATGCCACAAATGATTGCCAACCCGAACCGACCGCAACACCTAGTCAAAAGTCACCTCACAACTGTTCATCCAGTTTATTTCGAGATAACAAAACGAAAACGAAATGGTTTTGTAGCATACCGGAAAGAACCGGTTGGATACTGTTGAGAAGAATCGTGAAGGCTAAGAGAATAGAAAGATCATTGACTGCTTTTATGACAGTTTTACTCGAAGAGAATATCCAGCCGATTTGATCATGAAAAAATACTACAAGCACGGATAATATTATTCCGATGATTAATGATTGTGTTACTGATGTGATCATTGCAAGTCTTGCTCTTTTTCCGTTGCCTGCTCCTAGTTCATTGGCCACTCGTACGCTACAAGAGCACGTGATTAATTAAGGAGTCTACCTATAAGCCATGAACTAGCCTAACCAAAGATCTATACGAAAATTAAAGTATCTATAAAATCAATTACCCGGTCCCGGCAAAGAAAGCAAGTGGTATCATCATTTCCAAACCATTTATCGACATGCTGCCAATGTAACTTGACGTTACAAAATCTTATCAATCATACATATCAATCCAAAACTATGACGTACCATATAGACAAAGAGTCGACAGCGATTTTTGTATCTTTTAGATTTCCCGTCATCACGATTAAAATCCTGTAGTACCAATACTCCAAACTGTAGCTTGATTAAAACAATCTACTGTAAGAAGTTGTGGTCCCATACGTAAACAAAACTTTATAAAAAGATTGTGACACAAGTGGCGTTTAACAACTATTACCAAAGCATGATTCCAGAGGACGTGGATAGCTTAGTGAATTCCCATAGTCTGGTGAAAGCTTCGATAGAAAAACCGGTCCAAGTGAGAGGACAACCGCCGCTAGTGGCGTATGTAAATAACATGAAGACAGTGAGCCACCATGACACATTAATAGTAGCCATGGTCCCTTTGACTCCAAGTTTAAGACCGTACACAAAAAGCCAGCACACAAATATGTGAACTACGAGTGCCACTCCAGACACAACTGCAACCACCTGGTATTGTAAGAGATACATCAACCAAACACATTTAGAACCGTCAACGGACTAATCCGCCACTTCCGTTGTGACCTTTTAATTTTTTTTTGGAATAACTAAGAGTTCTGAATTCCTATACCATGTTAAATAAGCTCTATTTAAGAGCGCAAACAACTCACAGCGGAAATCGAACCCAAACCTTTTAATCCATAGTTTAGTTACATACCCTATTCTTGAGCTGGCATTGGAAGAATCTGCTGAGAGGGAAATAGAAGGCAAACGCGAAATGTGTCGGAATGGCCCAAACGGCGATGACACCGGAGAGCTCGGCAATGTCTTCAGGCTGGCCGAAGAACTTAAGAATCGGAGACGCAAATAAGTACATAGGAAGGAGCAAGGTGGCGAATAAGAAGAGAACAATCCAAGAACGCTGCATATACACTCCCAACATGTCATATTTCTTAGCTCCAAACGCTTGACCGCACAACGTTTCCAACGCACTCGCCATTCCAAGCTGCATAGATTCATATATATATAGTTTCTTAGAAAAATAATATTATATATAATTAAGACTGGAGAATTTTTTTTTTTATAAATGTGCGTGTGAATACGAGGAGGCCTAGGTTGAAGCCGATGATGACGTTGTTGACGATGGAGATGGCGGCAAGTTCGAGCTCACCGAGGTGGCCCGCGAAGGCCTGAGTGATGACCAAGATCGAGTAGGTCGAGACTCTGGAGAATATGGCCGGTCCAACGATACGCCATAGCTTCTTGGTCTCCATCCATATGTCTCTCTTTATTTCTCTGTCTTCCTCCTCCGCCACATACTGATCCCTCAACAAAGGAATCCTCGCCTTCTCTATACCTCTTGCTGTGTCGTCTCTTTCTACCATCTTCTTGGAAGTAAAGATCGTGGAAGGGAGTGAAGACTAGATATGGGAGTGAAGAGTATATATGAGAGTAAAGCATTTTGAGTGGACACTCCACAATGCGCGAGGCCATGCTTTTATTTGTTTTTTTACTAATTTTCTGTCTCGATTCATGAACCAATAATAGCTTGCATGCTTGTTTTCAATTAAGAAGAAAAAAGGAATAGTAAATTGAATTATAGCATTTGTAGAACAAATTCATGAATTTTTTTTTATTTATATACCTACTATACTTGATATCACATGCAGTTCGTCTTTTGATTTTCTATTTATTAATTATTGTTTACCTTTTTCTGAAAACAGATCTTAGAAAAACTTTAAAGATACTATGCGACTTAATGTTTTTTAAAATAATTTGTGTTAACTAACATTCAACCAAAATTGATAGCAAAACTCCGATACACCGGAGAAAACAACAAACTCTAAGGTTTTTTCTTTTTTGAAACTAACAAACAAACTCTAAGTTACAAAATGAAAAAGCTAGCTCTAAAGCAGAGAAACAGAAACAACGTTTCAATCTGACTTAATGTTATAGATCATTACAATTTTATTTACTCCTTTTTCAATCCGTCATCAATATCTTTATATATAAAATAGGCTTTGAATCTCTCCTGATGCGTCCACATAGGATGACATGTCATAAATTCGAAGTCTCCTAGTGCGACACGTGTCATCATACTCTAAACGCACCGTATCATTAACTGATGGTGTCGTGGGCTTTGTTTGCTTATCGGCCCGGAGAAAGAACGGCCTCCCTCTAACCCTAATGCGCTTTCGGCGAAAACACCAGAGTTCTTCCCTCATCTTTGTGCGGTGAAAGATGGTGACGTTTGCGCTCATTCTCATGACTGAAACTGTCTGATTAATTGCTGATTAGATCTAAGAGGCTGTGTGGGTTGGTATAAATATGAATGAGATTCCTCTCCTTGAACTCATTCTTTCTTCATATCTCTTATATCTCATACTAATTGATTCTGATATCGTCGTTTTTATTTTTGATGTTGTGGTAGATATTGCTGGATGAGTTGCACGTGCACGTTGAATCGATTGATATGGCTAATGGTAAACTATCTCTTCTTACTTTGGAACTTGTGTGACTAGGTCAGTTTGAATAATGATAACTTACAATTGTGTAGATCTTCATTCGATTGGAGGCTTGGTTCCTCTTCTCGGGTTTCTTAAGAACTCTCATGCTAATATTCGAGCCAAAGAGCCAAAACTGCTGATGTTGTAAGCACGTTAGTTCAGAACAATACTCGACGTCAGGAGTTAGTTACGGAGGCCAATGGTTTGGAGTCATTGCTATCAAACTTCACTTCCGTCAAAGATATTCATGGTCGAACTCAAGCTCTCAGCGCAATATCATGTAAGCCTGCTCTGGTGGTTTATACTAAGTAATTATTTAGATGATCAAAACCTTATGTGATTTTTGTTATGTTTTGGTTACGTACATCTACTAAAGACTACATTTATTTTTTCTTATGTAGCTTTGATTCGCCATAACAGACCAGGAGTCTCTGCTTTAAAGCTTGCCAATGGTTATGCTGGCCTACGAGATGCTTTGGCATCTGGTAGTGTGGATGTTCTACACCCTAAAATTCACAGTTCAGTCTTCTCACTTAAAAGCTTTCCAGAAAATCCAGCCACCAAAAATGGCTAACTCCACTGTTTTGCCTAAGCAAAAACAGATAAAGGTATAGTCTTTCTGTATATTAGTCGACAGTTTTTGATTCAGTATGATGAGTGCATCAAGTGAAAAATGGAAACACTTTCTGAGGCTCTCAAACCAAAATCGAGTTCTTCCATTGTTTCAGAGTATTCTGACATGACATTTTATTCTTAAATCAGTTGTGTTTTTATAAGATATAGATTTGAATTGCTTACAATACTGCATAACCCAAAATTAAGTCACAATAATTCTTCAGCACGTAGTGTTAGTTCTGAAAAAGAAAAAGAAAATGTATTAGCCACCAAGTACTGCGTACTTGGACGAAAGACCAGAGGAAAATGCGAGCTGTTGGTTTTGTTGAATTTTCAGCTGATGACTTAGGTTGCTGATGAAGTTGAGGCTCAGGACTCAGGAGGATGAGATGGTTGTGCAGGAGGCTGAGGAACCGGAGCAGGGGTTTGGAGAGGAAAAAGAGAAGAACATAAGCAGCTTACATTGAGATCTTTGAAGGCAAAATTGATTTTATCCACTGCCATGGTATGAAAGCCTTTGGAAGCGAGTTTACATACCCAAGGCTCGGTTCCCAAATATTACTCATTCCATTTGGTGGAAATTTGAGTTAACATAAATAAAATACATTTACATACACATCAAGGAAGGAATTTTTATGAAATTCAATATTTGGCTTATTGGAAAGCAAAGGAATATAAGAACAAAACTAATATAAAGAAACATATGAAATGGCTCGAGAATTTATACAATTTTATGACTTTTTAAACTGAAAATATTATAGCTTTTTATGTTTCAAAATCACCAACAGGAACATCTGTTAATTTTAGAGATCTATAATCTTAGGATGGATATGATTATTAAGTACGGAGAAGGAAAAATTTGGAGAGTGAATTATTTGAGTACAGGTTCCATAAATTTGTGCGAGTGAACACGTATTTTGACTATAACTATTATGCGTAGTGCGGGTCAATTCCTTTAGGCTTAATCAGTTTTACTCAAACAACACGTTGAAAGACAAAGATTTCATAATAATAAAGTAATTACTCTTCCAACATATACAAAGAATTATATATGCTGTTTCCAAAAATATTAAATCGTAATAAGTACTAACACGATACTATGCAATATTCTATTCTAACACAACATATAAGTTGGTAGTCTTTGTTCCATTTTGACTGTATACAACTTATAGTGGTAAAGAGTTCACAGAACCATAATAAATCAAATAAATTCACATTTTAGTCATACTCATATAAGAAGTTCCTTCTAACGCAATAAAACATTCTAAGGTTTCTTATCCTTTTGAAACTCTCTAGACTCTAACTTTAAGCAGAAGACAGTGCAACATAAACATACCAAAAAGCAACAAAACAAAATACAATGTCTATAAAAAAATACAATGATTATGTGGCAACTTCCATTCTTTTCCTCTAAGCTTCAGTATCATGGTTAGACAATAAACCGTTACCAACAGCACCCCTCTACAGCCCAAATCTATTAACTCAAACATAAACCACAAATCAGTCCTTCCGTGCCCAAAATATAACAAATACTAAAGAGCGACCAACTATGGGTTCAAATAATAAAAGCCAAACAAAAACAAGACCATTTAAAACGCATACAACAAATTTAATATAATAGACACCCAATTCTTTAATATAGAAATAATCATCTAAACAATCAAATTAAATTTTTTCACATATGATCCATTCTCACCCAGAACATTCTAAAAAGACAAAATTCACTATAATACACGTCTCTTACGAATGAAAACCTCGAACACATACAACGAAAACATACAAAAATATTAATCTAGATAACAAATAAAACATATCATATAGGTAGTGCGGACCGATTACAAATTCACATAAAAAGATTGTTCTATTATTTATTCCCGCCCGTAGGGCGGGCCAACCCTAGTCTATATATAAAATTGAGTTTGCTTCTCTTCAAGGGTGTCCACGTTGGATGCCACGTCACAGATTCAGAGCCTGACGTCGCGATATCCGTCTCAGTCTTCAAAATGCATCACTTTATTAAATAAATACATCTCTTCGTATTTCTGTTTATACAAGTAGTCCGTAACTACCACTTTAATACACATCAATAAGCGCTTATATATATAAAGAGATCCATTGCAGTCATTACATTCCCTCACAATACTCTAAGATCTTTTCAAAACAACTTTGAGTTATGGTCACGAGATAAACCGGAGGAAAGACTAGACTTGCATGCAGATAGTGGAGTAACATAAGACGTCGTCATCTTTGTTCAGTCATGAGCGCATATAACATTACCGACGCTGCCTATGGCTCGACATCAGGTTTGTATTGCTTATGTATCTTTAAAACATCCAAAAATTGTTTTCTTTAGATCATTGCAGAATATCCTTATTCAGAGACTATATATTTGTTAGTATTAATTGTATAGGAAGTTTAGGTATACATATTAAAAACCCATGCTTACAAATACAAAATAGTACTCGATTTATGTTATTGTAATAGTGGATTAGATTAATAAGGAAAAAATGTGCTTATAAATACTGTTTTAGTTTTGAGTTTGAGGGAAAGAAAAAAAAAATAGATGTAGTGTATTATACGGGGATTATTAATATTTTGAAAATAAATCAAATATATAGGAAAATTTCACATTCTGGATGCGAGTGTGACTCATATTAACCGGATTTAGTTTAGAGTGTAATATTATCTTCAAAAAAATTCAGATAGAAATTATGTTTATATCCATAACCTAGATAATTTAAGTTTTATAGTTTTTTTAAAAAAATTGTGTACATTATTTATTTTACTTAATTTTTTAAAAGTTATATTTTGAACTTCAGAAATATTATTATCACTATTTTATAAATATATTCTTAATTTTAATGTTTAAAGATTAGGTGAAATAATTTACAAGAAAGGTCTGATTTTACTATCAATTTTAGATGTTAATCTATTCATATTTTAGATTTACAAAGAGTTTTTAATATAAATATTGAAAAGTCTATATATTTATTCTATTAACTAACATGTACTATAGCATGATAAAATAATTTTAAAATAATAGTTAGTTTAATATGTATTTTGCCGATTTATAATATTTTTTGTACAGAATAATATATGGTCGTATAAGTTCTGTTTGTGCATAATATTCTATAGCCAGATTAAAATTTTATGTAAGTATAAATATATAATCATCAAAGCATTCTAATCCGTTTATTTGGTGTGTTTTACGTTGGTTTTAGTTTGTCTCTAGCAAATTACTAACATAACATAAAGAAAAAATAAATCTTCAAATATACCATAAATATCAAAAAAAAAAGTTAATAGTAGCAATTAATGATAAGGTTTTAACTAAGATTACCTGGAAGTTAAAACCTTATTCTCCACTGTATTAAATATCCTGACATAAAAAGTATTATGGTATTTGAAAACTCAATTTCATTCTCTTAACATAATAACACTTCTTGACTGGTTTCCCCGCTACCATCCGCAAACGCAGCTTTTGCGGTTGATAACGGTTGACAGCGTTTCAAAACAATCATACTAACCGCTACAAATCGCTTAAACCGCTCTGAACCTCTTAAAATCAAAAGCTGGTTCCAGCTAGCGTTTCTTGATTCTTGGTGATTCTTGGTTGGATACAAAAATATAAAATTATTTTTTCTAAATATTTTAAAATTAAAAATTAAAAATCAAAAATGGAAATATTATAAATAAAAATATATACACAATTTATATATTAATTTAAATTCACAATCAATGTCATAATTTGTTTTATAAAAACTTTAAACTATCTATTCATGATTAGAATTTTTTGAAACTTAATATATATACATTTATAAAGATATACACATATATAAAACGAAACAAAATATTCTTTAAAAGTTTTTAATATAAATCTTCAAAAATATATATTAAAATTATAGTTTTCAACTAATTAAAAAATTAAATAAATAAACATAATATTATTATTAATCATACTATATTAATAATTATTATATTTTATCACAATAATATGTTTTTTATATTTTTATAATATTATAATATGTTTATATTGGTAATTTATTATTAAACCGCTGTAATATTTCATAATCAACCAGTCATAAACATTTCGCAAATGCAACAATTTTCAAACGTTATGCCAGTCATACAAAACGCAACATAACGCTTGAAACCGAATCACCAAGATCCAAGAACTCCCCGCAGCCAAGAATCGCAAGGCTTAAACCACCGGACCCTTACAACCAACTGAACATAGAAGAAAATTTACACAAAATTATATATTTCATAAAAACCGATACATCGAATCCCGCGCGTAGCGCATACCTGCTAGTAATATTAGGAAAATGATTCAAAGATTATTTAATGTATATATTTCTTTTTCTTTTCGAAACTGTATAATCTCGGGTTTCCTATCTATACTTTTCAGCCATCGCTGATAATATGGCATCTAAAGTATAAATCACTAATTCAAATAAAAATGAAATAGTGCCTTAAACCACTATGCGATTTATTTATTATAGTCATAGTCAACATTCTATTCTGATTCTGTTTGTTCCATATTATTATTTTTTAAATGCTGTTCTACTCTGATCGCACATTCTATATGGTATGTTTAACATTCTCTTACCTGCTGGTATAATTTTGACGATAAGGTAATAGAAATATATAGTTATTTAAACAGGTAGTATGCGTATACCTTTTTCATAATCATCTTTGTTTGATCAACATTGGTAATGAATTTAACATTTTTACCAAAAAAAAACAACTTAATTTCCCACGTTATGCTACTTACGTCCACATTGTTCGATGTCATAGATCCAACAAGTCCCTTTCCTACCCTGTTATTATTCTATAAAATGTCTAAAAGTTCCCTTTTCTATATAAGGCTGTCCCACTTTGATCTTTTTTTTGGTAAATGCCACTTTATTCTTATAAACTAATGAAAGAATTATTCACTTTATCACCCTTTTAAAAGAATGTTGTGGATCTAATACTTTCACAAAGCTGTTGTAGAAAATTAGAAATTAGCACATTATCTCGTTCATGTCCATTCAAACTTTTTCGTAACAATGTCCATTCAAACTTCTCTAGAATATGTTTTGGTTTATCAAAATTCAAAATTGTACCATATAAACTTAACACCTAAAATTGGTAAGTACATATTGGTCTATTGTAGTCCACAAAACTGCCATGTACCCATCTTTCTTAGACTTCTAAATCATATACCTCTTATGGTTATGCGCTCAAAACTTTTGATCATCTAATCTGATTCTAAACGGGAGTGATACCATACGTAAATAACTTTTTAATTAAGAAAAAAATGCGAAGTGAAAGTGGCTTAGTTTCATATTCGGAAAGGAACACGAATCATTCATTGCTCCAGTTACGGTTGAAAAAAACAAACCATATATATGCTACTCCGTTCTACCAGTTGCCAGTTACAATCGATTAATCATGTGAGATTGTAATGATAACGCATGTGCTTTTACTCTACAACGGCGTAGCTTTAGGGAATTGTGAGGTTTGGTCAAGTCCATCAGACTTATTCATCGGCTGGACCGAGCTGCACAAGTTACGCGTAGACAACCTATGAATCTAATCAACAAAATCCATTAGATTAAGTGATGACAATACAAAAAATGAGAGATCACGACAGGGATCTCTAAGCCAAGTTTCTGGAAGGCACGAACTTCAAGCCTCCTTCAGAGGGTTTCCATGGCGTCTCTTAGAGAGATAAAGTAAACTAGAGATGATATATATATTGTTCTAAGCTTAACTCTTAACCATGTAATCTCTTGTATTATCTCTTTATACTCTTTAGAGTTTGCATACCCAGAACAAAGAGAGTTATGATCTTGTAAACCATATTGGAGGTGTTTTCCTGAAATTTCATAGTGGGTGTTGTGGATCCTGGATCCACCCCAGATGTAGCACGCTGCGGCCGTGAACTGGGTAAAAAATTCGTGCGTCATGCACATGAATGTGAATCAATGAGAAAGATCAAGGGACCAGAGAATTGTAGTGAACCCCAACAAAGTCTTGTTAGAGTTGCAATTGACTCAACAAGTGGTATCAGAACTTAAGTATTCCGCAATAAGTGGTATCAGAGCACATGCTCATTGATTCACGGTGTCCACGTCTCAAGGAGGAGAGACATATGAAGCTGGTGGTCACGTGGTTTTGCCCTAAACAGAGCAAAAATCAGAGGATACACCGAGATCAAGATCAAGTGAAAGAGATTTTTGGTTTACAAGAGAAGAAGGAAAACTGTTGGACATTCTTTGCTGCAGCTGCACAAGTCTATAGAGGATGAATTCCCGAGTCAGTTGAATCGGTTGAGATGATTTCTAGATTACAAAATCAGGGCTTTACAGTTCTCCAAGGGTGCAAGAATCTGCTACTATGTAAGAAGGGTTTCAGGTTACTCACAAGTCGAGATGGTGACAGGCTGCTAGCACAAGAAATAGAGAGTTCAGAGCTGTTTTCGATCTGCAGTCACAAGGCGTGTGTGACATTAAGAATTGGAGTCACGGATTTCTTCATGTTCTACAAGTTATTGGAACAAAAAGCACAGTGGAGCACAAGGGTTTTCGCACTGGTTTTGTATGGGATTGTCAGAAGATTCAGTGAGGGTTTTCGGGTTCAATCTACAAGGTATATCAATCGCAGGTGGTGTCCTAATTTCAGTTTGGTATCTCATGAATTTCTTGGAACTAGGGGACGCCTTCAAACCTTGAATGAGATGAGTGTTTCATGGCTGGTCAAGTATCTAATGGTATTCTTTAGTCAACATGATGTGTGTTGCAGAAGGGTCGAAGAAAATTGACTCATGCGGGTTCGTCTATGTGTGATCATGGGAGTCTACAGTTGGATAAAGGTTCAAAGAACAAGATACCACAAGGCTGATATTTTCAGAGGGAATACAGTGTGGTTTTCTAAGCAGATATGTGTTTGGGGTAACACATAGTTTTCTGCTGGTATGAATCTACAAGCACACGGAGTTTGCGTGTTCAAGGCGGAGTTCGGCTGAACAGGTGACTGGCCAAATCGAGACTGATTGAGGATGGAAAAGTGTTTGCTTCGGGTTTTCTGTATAGAATTCAGTAGTAGTTTGTTTTGGCATCTCAGGACATATGAGGTGAAACAAATGAGTCTACAGGGTATCACGGTTGCAGAGGTAATGATTTGTTTGTTCAGAGGTTGAGCAGAGATTCTTTGCGTCGAAAGTCTTCTTACCAGGTTGAGCTAAGCGGCGGGTTCTGTTGGCAACAACAGCGGTTCAGAGAGATGTTCAAGATAAGGTGTTCAATCAGATTGTTACAAAGAGAATTCTCATGATAAGAAGTTAGTCTACAGGCTGTTGAGGTTGGTTGAGGATTTTAGTCAAAGGACTTCTGGTTTGAGGCAATGGTGATTAAGGTTCTGCAAAGAGCTTCAAGTTAGCATCGACATCAGCTGAAAATTTTAGAGAAGAAGAATTAGTAGATTTGTAATCACGATCACATCACTATGATCAAGAGTGACGAACCATGGGTGATGCTGAAAGATAGGCATCGTCAAGGAAATAAACAGATGGCGTTTGTATGTAGTAAACAAAGATAACGTCAGAGATAGAGGAAGAAACATTCACAGTGGAAGATCTCAATACAAGTGATGGTTTCAGGTTTCTGAAATCATGATGTGAGACTTGTGAGGGTTGCAGCAGCTGTTTGCAAGAAAGGGAAGATCCGCGCAAGCTGCAGCAGAACAACTGCACATGTGAGCGTGTTAGTGATCAGAGTGTTGGAGATTAATTTGAATCGTTTGGGATTGATGATATCTCAAGGGAAGACAGACTCATATTAAGTCAACGTTAGGCTTAAGAAGAAGGAATCAAAGGTCATCAATCTCACAGAGACTGAAGGTTTTCTGAGATCCCAAAGAATATAGGTTATCTTTGCGAAAGATGATCAATGGATCTCGCAGCTGCATAGGTTGGTTGTCGTGTGGCAATTATATGACAAAACAGAGGTGATTCTATTTTGGGTCAGTTTAAGTCGGTCTCGTGGGTGTATGAGAGGAAAGGTTTCTGGCTGGTAGAAGAAAGTCAGAGGAGTCACCAAGTTAGTGTGACTGAAATAGGCTATACCTCCACGAAGAAAAAACTAGAGCAAGGAAAAAGTATGTAAAAGCCTACACAAGTATATGCTGGAGCAAATGACTATTTGTGGTAACAGCATGTAACAGCTTTTGTGAGGTCGTGTGAGTGACATGAAAAGTTTCTGACTATAAGAAGAAAGCCAGAATAGTCACCAAGTCAGTGTGGCAGGAATAAGTTGTACTTCCACGAAGAATCAGCTACAGCGAAGGCACAAAGTGTGTAAAGCCTACATGAGAGTATGTTGGAGCAAATGTCTATTTGTGGTAACAACATGTATAAGCTTTAGTGAGGTCGCGTGAATGACAAGAAGAAACCTAATGGAAAAGACGATTCAAGGTTAAACTTAGCTTGAATATTCTGGTTTAAGGCAGAGAAAAATGCGCATGCAAAATCGGGTTGAACAGGTTGTTACAACTGGTTGTAATCTTGAGGATTAAGGGTATAAGACAACAGTTTTCAACACTTGTTCAAGAAGCAGAAAGTTGCTACCACAGCTAGCAGAAGCGTGTGTGAGTTATACCTTAGGGAATTGTCATGGATGTCTGAGTCGGTAATTCCAGATTAATAGACTCAGAGGAAGGACGCCGATTTTGGTGTCACGACCACAGTGGTCAAGGTGGAGCTCTCGGACAAAAATTGAAGCTCAAAGTTAAAAAGAGAAATTTGCAGACTTGACCAGGTCGGAACTTCATACTTGAACAGGTTACGGTTCGAGTATAGTTACCGCTGGAGAAACTCACCATGGTTTCAAGTTTGACAGGAGAGAAACTGCAAGGAAGTATCTCAGGAGCATCACAGGCTTGGGTGATGAGAGATATGGTTAAAGGACACATATACCATGAACAGTTGCAAAAACTTGGTTATTCCAAAGACATGGTACTTCTATAGGGTTATTTGATTCAGACAGAGCCAGTGAGATTATATGAGGATTGATGCATCAGGGATATATAATCTGATTCCAGGTGGAGTGAGTCACAAATTTTCTGTTTGGAAGATGTCTTGATTGGTTCAGCTGAAGGGTATAAGTTTTGGTTAGCAACTTGGTCAGCTCAAGAGAGTAAGAGCTGAAAGGAAAGATTATCCATGATAAGAGGTACGTGGATATGTTCAGTGTGTCAAGGCCAGAAGTGTCAGGATCAGTTAACAAGTACAAGGCACATCAGAAGGAGATTTGTAAGAGGAGTCTTACATAAGGTTACTCGTAGGCGAAACAAGTAAATCGGCATATGTATCAGGTATACACTACAGTGAGATTGATCTTGAGGATCACAGAGCCGAGTATGATGCAGGATCGTGGTGAGATACTTAGTTAAACTGGAGTATTGAGCAGTGAAGATGAAGAATGGTGAGATGAAGTAAAGTAAGAAACTGTTAGAAGATATTGCAGGGAGTGCAGGGAATTGTCTTACAGTTTGCCCATCTCAGGAAGGGTAAGACTTGTTCTCCACAAGTAGGCTCATCTTAAGCTCAAGTCATGGAACTGAAAGAAGCTTCATGAAGATCTAAATGCAAAGAAAGGCCGACTGCATTTAAGGGATCAGAACAAGTGTAGTTCTGGAAGTATGGTCGCATCATAGGAGAATACTGAGGCAGTCTGACGAAAGTCCATTAGAAAATGGCCAGATACTTATTGGTGGCCAGGTACTCATCAAGCTTATGGCGGGTTCAATGACTAACAGGCCTGTTCAAGTCGTTGACGATGATGCACAGGTTTCGGTATTGAAGACATCTCAATACAAGAAGGTATTGAGGAAAGAAATTCACAGCTGAGTAGAGGAGGGATATCAAAGATTCTAGATAAGATATCACAGGCAGCTCGTGAAGGAGAGCCAAGGCGTACCAGGGACTAGATGGTATGAGGCTCAGTTCATTCAACTAGCAGTGGGGTGTAAATATTTTAGTGGGTTTTGTGGTTGCAGAATAGTTTGATCAAATGGTGGAGCAAAGATATTTGTGTCAAAAGTCTTCCTAATCAGGTGGTGTTAGGCGACGTGTCCTGCTTGTGCAGCGGTACAAAGTGATTTTCAAGTGCAGTCTGTTCAAGAACATCGAGATAAGTCAAAGACTGTTTCAGAGTTATGGAGCATGAGTGACTTCGAGGTCTGCGGTTGATTCTAAAGGGTTCAGTGTGACATGAAGGTTTTACCAAAGCATGGTGGTTTCACCAGGTTTGTGTCGAAAGTCTGTTCAGCAAATGTTTCTGGATGGCGTGTTCTATTAGAAATAATGGCGGTACAAAAGGTGTTCAAGGCTGAAATAATGGAGAATCATGGATTGTTTCAGGACTGAAGCATGTATGGTTCAAAGGTTGTTGCACAGAATTAAGGACTTTGATTCAGGGCTCAATGCGCATGAGTGGAATCGAAAGACCAAGGAGATCAAATCAACTTGCAAAAGGATGTTCAGGTTTCTGTTCAAGACTTAAACAGGTTCGTGATTTGACAGCAGGGTTGTGTTGTTGATAAGTTCACAAGGAGAAAGAAGATATGAAGTAACACGAAGTCAATGAGAAGTTGAGCTTGACACTTGGAGTGTAACAGCTGGATTTGCAACTCAAGACAATAGATGAAGGTCAAAATTCCGAATGACAATGGGATTGTCATATACCTTTCATCAAGGATGATGTCTATTTTCATTGATGGAGCTAAGTGGATTTAAGTGTTTAATCTACTAAGCGGTTTTGGTGTATAAGTATGAGCTTATGCATGTTTCAAGAAGATTATGAAAGGACTTCAAGCTTGGTTCATGGTGAAGCTGAGAGAAGTGAGAAGAGATAAGAGAAGACAAGGAGATGCAGAGGATGAGCAGGTTTACTCAAGCTTCAGGAGGTGTCGAGCACAAAGGAAGGGTTATGGATTTGGACCAAACAGGTGGAGATTTGTGAGGTTTGGTCAAGTCCATCGGACTTGTTCATCAGCTGGGTCGAGTTGCACAAGTGCGCATGGACAACCTATGGGCCTGATCAACAAAGTCCATTAGGCTAAGTGCTGACAATACAAAGAAGGAGAGATCACGAAGCCAAGCTTCTGGGAGGCACGAGCCTCAAACCTCCTTTGGAGGGTTTCCAAGGCATCTCTTAGAGAGATAGAGTAAGCTAGAGAAGATACGTTGTTCTAGGCTTAACTATTAGCCATGTAATCTCTTGTATTATCTCTTTATTCTCTCTAGGGTTTACATACCCATAACAGAGAGAGTTATGATCTTGTAAATCATATTAGAGGTGTTTCCTCATACTTCATAGTGGATCTTGTGGATTCTGGATCTGTGCTGCGGCGGTGAACTGGATAAAAAATGCATGTGTCATGAATATGAATATGAATCAATGGGAAAGATCAAGAACCAGGAAATTGTAGTAAACCCCAACAAAGTCTTGTTAGAATTGAAATTGTCTCAACAAGTGGTATCAGAACTTAAGTATTCCGCAACATGAATACATGCTTGGAGTTTATTTTACACCTGTGTTCAGTTTAGTTTTTCCTGCTTCCGAGTCTGAGATAGACCATTTGTTAATGCGCAGGCTTGCTTTTTGTGCCTATAAATATGAAATAAAATTCGAAACAATTGCATTAAAAGACATGCATGGAATAAACCATACACGTGAACCATAAGCAATAAACAAAATTTTTTTTTGAGTTACCTTTTTTTCTCAGTCACATCTCGTAACAATAAAAATCAGTATTAATGTTTGAATCGCGGTTCCTCCAAATATTATACCGGCCCAAATGCCCTATAAGATAACATTACAATCGATGTACAATATATATTAAGAACTTAAACTTTAAACATCAAATTTTATAATATAAAAACTGGTGTTTACCTTAACACCAAACTTGTAAATCCAGCCCATGACAAATCCGAGTGGAAGTCCAATGAAATAATAGCATCCCAGATTATATATATACTAGGTGATTTTCCCGTGCTCATACACGGGTATAAATATTTATAAAATAATTATATATTATAATAATTGATTGTTATTTACTTTTAATTTTAAATTAATTTATAGTTTTATGCATAATTTATATATTATTTTAATTAGATATATAATTTTAGATATGTTATATCTAGTCGGTTTTGTTGTTTTTACAATTGGTTTAGTTATCATTTGGATATATTAGATTGCATCTATTGCTCTGAATTCAATTATAAAAATTTTAATTCAAAATATATTAAAATTTTGATTAATTTTCTTATTTGCATTAGTTTGGTTTTTGTCTTAGATATATAAATATATTTTAGGAAGATTATTTATAACTTAAGATATATTGTGCTTAGAATGAAATAAAAAAATAAACTAAAGTGTTTGGTTCCAAATTACGTAAATTAATATAACGCTAATATTCTGCAATCTCATGCATATATATAAATTTTACAAAAGAACTAAATTAAAACAGTTGATTAATATTTTATTTTCATTTGTTAAGGTGTTTTGAGTCATCTTATAATTTATATTTATAAAATAAATAATAATTATTATTATAAAATTATATTTTCTTATTATAGTTAAATCTATGATTTTAAATATAAATTGAATTAGTCGAGTCACTCATGTTGTGAGTATCGTAAGTTACATATATTCTTTCAAATTTAAACTGAGGTATAATTATTTTTATTATAATTAAGTCAAGTCAAATTAATTTTATTTATCTTTTAAATGTGCATGTATTTTCATAATATATATATATATATATATATATATATATATATATCAAATTAAATGTTGATTTTAAAAAAGTAAAAAATAAAACGATGATCTATAGAAATTTACATAATAAGTAATTGATATGTTTTGGAAGCTCATGAACACATATCAATATTTACAATGACTAAAATATTTTTATAAATTATAAATGATTTTATGCCTTTTGCTTATGGTTATATTAAGTTCCACAAACATAAAAACATAAAATTTAAAAGCAAATTTAATATTAAGAAAACATATAATTTTAATAATGCAAAATATAATATATCTACCTCATTAAAGTGTATAGTGTGATTTTAAATTTTTTTGTTATTTGATCAAAAGATTTTTATTGTTAAAATTTATTTTTCGTTTTTCAATATCTCTTAAAAATAAGCAGTAAAAAATTGTGATTGTATTTGAGAAATCTTATTATATAAGAAAAAATGTTATAGATAGTTTTTGCTGTAATTGAAAGATATTATGTTCAAATAAATATAAGAAAATACAAATAACAATTCAATAATACTAATTATAAAATATTTTAGTCAATAAAATATTTATCAGTTTATGTTACTTAATTATTTTATGTAATTATCTAAAAAATAGATAAATATATTAAAAATATTTCTGTTACTGTGAAAATATATATTGTTGTACTGTTTAAAATTATGTTTTAAAATACATAATATTTCTTTTTCTAATATCAAGATTATCTGTGAAAATATAAATATAAAGAAAGTATATTAGTATATTTTATGTTATTTTAAAATATTTTAAAATGGAATATTACTATTTTGTGAATTTTCCTTTTAGTGAAATAATATTATTTATACATATATTTTCGTTTTTAAATTCGCTTTATAAACTTTATAATATTTCTTTTTTATTATATGTTATTTGGAAAATATCAAAAAGTAATTTAAATAAAAAATCAATAATAGTGTTTAAATATAACATTTTAATTCATTAAGCAGATTATCGTAATCAACCATCATGGTAGCTTAACGCGAAATACACACGCAGTTAAACCGACTTCTCAAATAATATTATAGAGATATAAAAGTCACCTCACCACCTTTGACCCGGTTTATTTTTGGAATAACACACACACTGATTTTGTCTTTGTGACGTACTAGAAAGAAGCGGTTAAGCACTGTTGAGAAGAATCGTAAAGGCTGAAATAATAGAGAGGTTCTTGACTTCGTTAATGACAATTTCACTTGAAGAGAAAATCCAACCAATTTGATTATGAAAAAATACAACAATCACCGAAAATATTTTTTTTTTATAAGAATCACCGAAAATATTATTCCGATGATTAACGATTGTGTCACTGATATGATTATTGCAGATCTTGCTCCTTTTCCATTGCCTGCTCCCAACTCATTGGCCACTCGTACGCTACGAAATTACAAAAACCAAACTAAACAAAAAATAGTGAAAAATATAAACCGCACCAAACAAAAATAAAACTATATATACATATACACGATACTTATAAAAACGAGAGATTGGTGTGAGGTTATACCCGGTCCCGGTGAGGAAAGCAATTGGAATCATCAGCTCCAGTCCATTTTTCAGCATGCTGCCAATGAACATTGTAATATTAAAAATACTTAAGAAAAATATGATATGATTTCATATTTAGTATTTTCAATATATATTTGACGTACCATATAGAGAGGGAGTCGACAGCAATTTTTGTATCCTCCAGGTTTCCAGTCATCAAAATTAGAATTTTATAATACCAACTCTCTAAGCTGTCTCGATAAAAGTCTACCATAAGAACTTATATTCATATCGTAATTAAACTAAACGAAAAAAATGCGACAAGAGAGGTTTTTAATTAGAAATACCAAAGCATGATTCCGGAGGAGGCAGAGAGATGAGCGAACTCCCAAAGCCCGGTGAAAGCTTCCATGGAGAAACCGGTCCATGTGAGCGGACAACCGCCGCAAGTGGTATAAGTCAATAAGATGATGACATTGAGCCCCCATGACACGTTGACAGTAGCAATGGTCCCTATGACTCCAAGTTTAAGAACGTACACAAAAAGCCAGCACACAAATATGTGAACTACAAGTGCTACTCCAGATGATATTGCTGTCACCTGGTGGTAATGTAACAGAGCAGCAAACAAGCCCCATTTAGCAATAATAATATCAAGAACATATATTCAATCCTTATATTTTGTTCAAAAGAAAAAATTATCCAGTACTTAACCACATCGTGGTGGTCTAGTGGTTTCCACTAGAGGAAGAGTTGCCTTGTTGGTCCAGGCCAGAGATCGACTCCTTTCTGATACGAGATTATTAACTCCACATGTGGTCACGCGGATATGGGTCCATGCTTACGATCCATTTAAATATCCGGGAGAGGATCCATCCGTGGGATGCACCTCCCACCCGAAGATTAGGTCTGTGTCTTTAATAGATCCAAATTTAACTCTTTTAATTCAAAAAAAATTATTCAGTACTTGTAATTCGATGGATATATTATTAAACGTGACTGATATTTATCTAAATGAAAAATGAATTAGGCTAAAAATGTGACATATATATACCTTATTCCTGAGCTGGCATTGGAGGAATCGGTTGAGAGGGAAAACGAAGGCAAATGCGAAATGGATAGGAATGGCCCAAACGGCGATAGTACCGGAGAGCTCGGCGATGTCGTCAGGCTGGCCAAAGTACTTAAGAATGGGAGTTGCAAAGAAGTACATTGGGAGGAGCAAGATGGAGAATAAGAAGAGTAACAACCCAAGATCGTTGCAAATACACTCCTAACAAGTTATATTTTTTCGCTCCAAACGCTTGACCGCATAACGTTTGCAACGCACTCGCCATTCCAAGCTGCATTTAAAAGAACATATAGTTTCTTTATATAGAAGTGTGAAACATTAAAAGATAATCCAAATATGTTTCTTATATGCGTGTGTGTATATACGAGCAGTGGCGGAGGCAGGATAACTTTTTACCAGGGTCAGTTGCATAACTACTACAATTTACAAGAGTCAATAAGCTAGTTTTGTAACATTTCATCAAAAATATTAGAAGTAAACTACAATTTTTTTTTTTCATGTGGGTTTTGACCACCCTAATTACATGCTGCCTCCGCCTCTGTATACGAGGAGGCCGACGTTGAAGCCGATGATGACGTTGCTGACGATGGAGATGGCAGCAAGTTCTAGCTCGCCGAGGTGGCCGGCAAAGACCTGAGTGATGACGAGGATCAAGTTGGTCGAGATTCTGGGGAATATGGCTGGTCCAACGATACGCCATAGCTTCTTAGTCTCAACTAATATATCTCTGTCGTCCTCAGATTGATGTTGATCCCTTAACAGAGGAATGCTCGCCCTCTCTACACCTTCTGATTCGTCGTATCTCTGTTCCATCGCCAAGCTTCTGGAAAATTATAAAGTAATTGAACAAAAGAGTAGATGAGAGCAGATACGTGTTGAAAAACCAGACGTTTAAGACATCAACGGTTACCATATAGTCTCATGATTATATATTAAAAAAAAATCAGTACTAGCACTCAACCAACCGAACCGCTAGCGAGTGGCCTCAACAATTCTGCGCTTACCACTCAACCAATCTGCACTTACCGACTTAAATATTTCTCACCAACTTGCTTAGGTTTCGGTTAACAAAACCAGATTACACTATATACACCGATTAACTGGTTTTCTCGATTTTAATTGATTAGTCTTACGAGATATTTAATAATCTGCGGGTGGATACACATTCTTCAGTTTCGTGCATCCCACCGTTTTTCTGCGCATAGTTGCACGGCCCTGCATGCAATGATTTAACAGACCACAAATTGTTATGTCAAATGACATACATGTTATATAAACCATATAGGTGAACCAAAGGTAACCTACAGACAAATACTAGACAATATATTAGTCTTTGGAAAGATATTAGTATTAAGAAATTGAATCCACGAGGAAGTATTAATTTTTTTTAAAAAACAAGTATTAATTAGTTAACTGAATATTTTCATTCAAACAGCTTTTTTTTTTTTGTCATCATTCAAACAGGTTAAACGCCTAATAGAAATATATACATAGCGCCAAACTCCGGTGGGAAAAGTCATCTCTGTTGAGTTTTAGTCATCTGACTAGGGGAGGGGTGGGAAGCTGATTCACATTGATTTCAAAAATCAATAGAATTTTAATCTGTAAAGATTTTATTGATTCTAAGAATATGTCTTCCCATATTGTAGAATCCATATATTTTGGCTTGATTGGTGATGATTTATTGGGATTTATCATCTCTGTTGAGTTTTAGTCATCTGACTAGGGGTGGGTGGGTGGGAAGCTGATTCACACTGATTTCAAAAATCAATAGAATTTTAATTCTGTAAAGATTTTTATTGATTCTAAGAATATGTCTTCCCATATTTTTAAATCCATATATTCTTTTGGCTTGATTGGTTATGATTTATTGGGATTTATGTTAACTTTTTCTACTAATATTTATCTAATTTCCATATAATATATGCAAATATGGTATGTTGAATTTATTTGTTTAGACTAGAAGCATAAGATTTGATGTTTACTGTTTGTTTGTGATAAATATTTTTATGTGTATGTTTTTACTAATAATGATTAACTCCACATAAGATTGCAATGGGTGAGAAAGAAAAAATCAGTATAGCCTATGGAATTCGAGAGGAAACCAAGGTTTTGATAGAATTACTTGTGGAGGGATTCAACGTGGATGGCGGGACAGTAACGGTATAATGAACAAAGCAACGGTGGAACATAAAATACTACCAGTCTTGAATGAAAGACTTGGATGCCAAAAAACCCACAAGCATTACCAAAGCAGAACCAAGTTCTTAAAGGTTCCACCGTCTTGCTTATTTTATTAGTAGTTTTTAAAGATACTTTGTGTATTTCAGTTATTAATAGTAATCTCTTTTTGTAGGTGTTTTATCATGGAGAGCCCCTTTGAAGAAGAAGAACAAACGATATGATGAGATAAAAGCAAACCAAATGGAAGAAGATGAGTCAGATTTAGACATTTTGCTGGTGTGTTAAATAACATAGCAACATCGTATGTGAGGTGAAAATCAGATACAACGCCCGTTATTCGACCAATCACTAACATTGGTTATGATTACATTCAAAATGCTTTGAAAGAGGACCCGAGCACTTTCGATCACTATATCGCATGTATCCAAGCTCATTTGAAAAGTTTTGTGATCTTATTAGAATGAAGACAGTCTAAGAGATACACGGAATATATGCATCGAAGAAATGGTGGCCACATTTTTACTTGTTGTTGGTCAAGGTTCAAAATATGGGTACACAAAGACACATTCAAGAGATCAAAGTTTACTATCGGTGAAAATTTTCACAAAGTCTTGCGTGCATTAAATACCTTAGCACCTGATTTGATGGTAAAGCCTGGAGTTACAACAGCTGCAAAGATAAGTGAGAGCACAAGATTTTATCCCTACTTCAAGATAAATATAAAATTTTAACTAAGTTACGCAGTTTTTTGTTCAATTGTTTCTTTGAAAATCACTATTTTCATCTTTATAGGGTATTGGAGCTATTGATGGTACACATATTTTGCAATGATACCAACTTCGATGTTCAAAGCTATGTCGCAAAGGATTTATATCACAAAATGTCCTTGCTGCTTGCAACTTTGACTTGGAGTTAATATATTTTTGCCCTTTCTATTTTGTGCCTACATAATACTGAACCAACTGAAAAGTTCTTAAACAATTTAGCAAATAAAAATAGCTAGGTTTTATGTTGTTAGTGTCATCTAGTTAAACTTAACTTAGTTGGCTCTTTTGTAAAGTGCTTTTCATACTGTTTTCTATTTCTTGCTACCCTTGTCTTTCTAAAGCAATTATGACAGAGGTTAAAGAAAATATGCAAAAGAAAATTTTAACTAAGAATCTCTTTAAGTTTGGTTCAATTTTTTTCAAACTCGGTCAATGAAAATATGTAAAATAGCCATACTTTTGTTAAAAGAAAAACTCGGTCAAAGAAAATATGTAAAAGAAAAATTTAACTATAAGTTTGGTTCATTCTCTAAAGTATTACACTTGATGTGTATTTGTTGCTCACAAATCACAATATGCTTGTGTTCGAGAAGCAACTCTTGAGGAGTTAAGAATTGTTTTTCTGATTGAAGCTCAGGTTAAAAGTGTTTCAGCTGGCGCACCTCTACACAGAGCTTGTAGAGATGTTATGGCCTTGCTTAGAACAACAAACTGTTTTTGGGACATTTAAAAACTTTAAGTTTGAAATAACAAATTGTCCTCAGTAGTTTTAGTATTCAATACAATTGGATTGTCAGGGCTCGTACCTTTCCTAGGATGTTTGCTTAAGTTGATCTTTATAGGCCTTACTGCAACAAATTTTATTCGTCAAGATTAAGTACGTAAGAGATGTGTATAATATCAATTTTCCACTCGAAAATGCACTCAAAGACATGTGTACAATATGATAGAAAACCACATTATGCATATTTCACTTCCATTATTTTAAAACATTTTCAATATGTGACAGACCTTCCTGCTAAAATTTTCACCAAAGGAACTTGTGACAATAGTTTCCATATCCTGCAACTCAGTTCCTACACAAACGGTCGTGAAAGGTGTTCTAACCGAATCAGTAACGTTTGAACCATCTTGACACTTCCCCATGAATTGTCAAGCCACAACTGGTCCTTCCATGCCCGTCGTCACCTCCTGAAACTCAACCAATAGAACAAATCATCCTGACTTCTTGCACTTTCCTCTCATACAAACTTCTACTCTTTTCAACGACAATCTAATATCTGGAACAGCTTCTACCATCTCCAGTGCCTGGCCTTGATTAACGATTGAGGGAAAGTTAGTAAACGGCAGCTGATTGCAGCAGAGCAAGATTCAATGCTTCGCCAGTGTTCTTCCAAGAATGTGTATCTTCTTCTAGATTTTTAGGATTCAGTATCTTTTAGATTCTAGGAGGGGCTTTTACTCCATATTTCGGCATTAACAGCTAAAAATCAGTTTAACCTTGTTTCTGTAAGAGCTCATGTCAAATGGATCATCTTCATGGCTTTAGCTTTTGCTTTCTTCTTCCTTCTCTGTTTTCATCTGATCCAGTTGCTTAAACATGATCTCTCTTGCTTCCTCCATAATTCAAAAATCATCAGATTCCACCACAAAATAGTCAAATTACATAAGACTCATTTCTATGTTGATCACTGTTATCGAAATTGGCTTTTATTGAATCTCAGCAACCAAACCCTATGCTTGATAACAGGTTCAAGTTCTTGTAAAGAGCTCTAAGAACCTTAGCCTTCTTCTTCTTCTTCTCCTTTTCTGATCTCCATGACCTTTACATTACCCACATGTCGTCTACAAACCCAAATGATTTAAAGATGGCCTAAGACAAAAAAAAGTCTTTCTTTTTATCAGCAGATTATGCATAAAGACTCTATTCACATTTTAATTCAATCGTGCACTAATATCAATCCCAGTCATATTTAAAATTATCAATCTATCATTAGTAAGATAGGTGAAACCTTGGTCAGAATAGATCACACAATATATATCCTGCAATCATAAACCTAGCAGTGAAAGGATACAACAAATAACTCAGAAGTTGTTAAGGATGGATGAAAGTTATGCCAGATGAAAAAAATACCTTTCATGCTCGAAGCAGAGGCTGCTCTGCTGTAGATGTCTCTACTTATGGGTAAAATTTTTGCACCAGTTCTCTCTATTTGTGCATACTCATCTTCTATATCTGGTAGCAAAAAGAGGGTAAGAATCTTATTAGCATGTATGAATGAGAAGTAAGAAATTTTTACCAAACAAATTAGGTGGTTTCTTTCGTCATCGTGAGATGGTGAGAGCGCAAAAGAGAAGAGCTTCGGGTGACGTGGAATTTTTCATTATCATAACTGTTTTCTAACCGGTTGATTTTTTAAGCTGAGATAGATAACAATATATGTTTATTGATTTCAGTTAAAAAAATCTTGTTAAGTGCTTTTACTTTCATACTAAACGACAAGATTAATGTGGGTGTTACTGTGTTAGTCTATTGTGTAAGTGGTGGGGAAGAGAAAAAGTAGTAGTTTTTAAAATTATTCTTGCCTCGTTTGAAAAATATTTGTATACTTCTTTTTTTCCGTCAAATGATTTATATTAAACACTAGATGGAATATATGGTGTTACACAAAAGCCGGCGGAACACGTTGATATCCCCGGAAACACATCTCAGATAACAGGAGACTAAAGCCCATCACAAGGGCATCCAAGAAAACCGAAACATAACTTTAAAACATAAGCCAAATTCCTACAACGAGACCCTCGTATGAATCTTAAAAGGACCAAAGATGACAAAGAAAAGGCCTAAGAGAACCGGATGTCTAGCAAAAGACCACGGTCAACCAAACGAACAAGCGGCAAAAATGACTTAACAGAACCGAAATTCACCTGAACCCTCCAATCCACAATGCAAAGCCAGAACCACGCCGAATAGCATCAAACACACACACCGACCCTGAAACAAGGAACCCTGAACCGAAAACACCTCGAACAAATCCCTCCCAACCGCATCTTCTTCCGAATGAACCAACGCCTCAACCTCATTTTACTGCTTCAAACATCCAAGAAGAAGCCACCGAGGCATTAAGAGAGATCACCAAACAATCCGGGAACGAACCAAACTCTTATTAAAAGATGGAGCAAGGACTCCTCCACGACTGGGAATGGAGAGGTGACACTAACCAACTTCATCACAACAACGATGCTAAACCTGTTTTGCTCATGGACTCGCCAAAACGCCACTGCCGTACCGGAGATGAAGAGAGACTAAAGGTCAATCTTTAAGTCAAATAAGGATTTAGAGGATTCACCCTCTCCGTTGAGTAGAGGCAAGACAAAGGAGATGAGCCAAGACGAAAAGAGGAGACTACCACAACAACATTTATCCAAGCGTCAAAAAGAAAAGAATCTTAGATCCAAAAGTCTGCAAAGAGATCCGGACAACTACGACCGGAAATTAAACGAAGCACATCTAAACCTTTGACAGATGACGATTCAACATCACCACATGAAGGGGTAGCTCTCCACGCGCCTCCACTCGCGTCCCAACCAAGGACCAGACCCACCCCGGAACAAAGAGGATCTAGACCATAGAAAATAGCAAGAACCAAGAACGCTAAATCGAGACAAGATACAGAGACTCGTCTCCGGTGCTATGGAAGCCACCGGAGACGAAGAGCGGCGGCCAAGGGATAAAAAACCTAGGGGAAACGAGAGAGGAAAATCACCGAGAATAACTTTTTTTGTATACTTCTTTTGTCGAACTTTTGTAGGCATTTTTGAGATTATATTTTGACACACAAAATAGCAAACTTAATTATGCCATTCTGAAGCAAAACCATGAGGTTCATAATATTGAGTGTAGATTAGTAGCACATTTTGTGCAGACTTATTTATATATGTTTCCTTAAGAAAGCAAGATCGGAGTGTTTACTCAAAAAAAAAAGATTGGAGTGAGCTGCGTGAGCAAATTCGTAAGAATTCGAAACTAAACGAAAGATCCCCCTATATATTAAAAGAGAAGTCACTTTAGTGATTTCTGCTTATGTGGCACTCATAGAGGACACTCTCAGATTAATTCTCTTAATTCTATTGGTTGATTTTTGCTAATTTCTTTTTGATTTATTTTTAAATCGGCAGAGAATTGTTAACCTAGAACCACTTAATTTAGACTTCCAAACACTCTCAATGATAGAGTTAACCTAGAACCACTAATTTTAGGCTTCCAAACACTATCAACCACTTATATAAACTATTCAAATAAATTACTACATATATATATATATATATATATATATACGAATAAATTATATTTGTATATATAAAATATAATTATGTTTTTCAACAAACGATAATATATTTTCATAAACCTAAATTGTATGTGATTTCTTATCCTGGTAAGAAAAATACACACATACATTTTATACTAAAATATGTTAAAAATTAATATAAAATTTCTTATCCTTTATATAATTATTGTTAGAAAAACACACACATACATTTTATACTAAAATATGTTAAGAAATTCACTAAATACTACATATTTAAATACATTATCGCAGGTCGCAAACAGAAAATATATTTTTCTAAAATATAAATATAAAGGCTATTTAAGAATTGAAGGATTAATAAATTATATTTGTTTATTAAATATTAACCCACCAAAAATTCGCATTCAATTTAAAATTATTTAAATACATTCGTAGCTAAAATCTTACCTTATTATAATATGTGATTTCTAAAAAAATTATATAGAAACAACATTCAATATGTAATTTTTAAATATATCAAATTTGTTAATTGTTTTAATGACTTACCTTATTTTAATTATACATAACTTGCTAGTTGTTACTCTTTAATCTATTTGAATTAATTTATAAATATATCAAAAATTTTAATTGCTTTTAATGACTTACCTTATTTTAAAAATACTTTACTTGTGCAAATTCTTACTTTCTTTAATTTATTGCAATTAATATTTACTGCAAATAATTTTGAAATAAATGTAGCAAGATATTATGCATGAGATACTATATAAGGTAATTATACATAACTTGCCAAGTTGTTACTCTTTAATCTATTTGAATTAATTTTAAAATCTATCAAATTTGTTGACTTACCTTATTTTAAATATACATTACTTAGGAAGTTCTTACTTTATTTAATCTATTACCTTATAAATATAAGATTTATTGAGAATTTATTAGAGAATATTCTACTTCTTAGCTTATCATGCAAGCTAAATCATTGAAAACGTCCACCAATTTACTATAAATAAGACATTCACAGAGAAGAAACGAAATCATTGAACTTTGTATTCTAAACTTTTTGTTAATAATGTTCGAACTTTTTTTTCTTCTTATTTTAGAACATTATGCTTTTATATTTCATGAGAGCTGATTTTTATTTTGGTTTATATGCAGATACACTATTATGACGATTTCTCCACTGAAGCTATATATGATTTGATTGTACACCTCTTTGATATATCATTTCGATAACATCTTTGTTCCTCAATCTGGTAAAAATAATTTTCTCAATTTGATAACATATCTCACCTATATCATTTCAATAGCATCTTTTTGTGCTGCGAATACTTTTTTTTTATTAGTAGATTTATATTATTGTTTAGAATTATAAGCTTATATATACACATATATATTTTTTGGTTTGCTGATTGTGATTTTGTTTTATATTTTTCATAGATGATTTGAGGGAAGTGTTCATATTTCAGACTTGAGAGTTCACCATTCGATCCTCGCAAAAGATGTGCTTAGAATGGTATTTTCTCTCTGACGTAATATCTTATTTCCTAATATGATGCTTTAATATTTAAATTTTAAGGACAAGATTTGTTAATTAGATCATTAGTGTAAACTACTCCCGAGATATTCTCTTTTTATTTTTGAAATGTAATTTTAGTAACAATATATTCCATAAATAATCCTAACTTATAGGTAGATAAATTTTTTAAATTAAATTGAGAATATTCTGTTACATAGCTTATTGTGAAAGCTAAATATTTTAGTAAAGTCTACCATTATACTATATACTTTTTATATATATTATCAACTTTGTACTCAAATATGATTTTATACAATTTATCATATTATAAAATGTATATCCTATAAATTCATATATGTAAACTATATAGTTCTTTTTCTCATCTTTTTTTTTGTCATCATAAACTATATAGTTCTATGTCAACTATAATATAACTTTATACAATTTATCACATAATAAATTTTGTATATAATTCATAGTTAGAATGTGATATGTGTAACATTTTTGTATGATATGATATGCGTAAGTATTTATTATAAAATTATAAAATCATATTTGTTACATATTTATATGATCTTTTTAATTAAAATTAAATATCTATAGTAATATTTATTAATCAAACATAATTATAATATATTTCTATAGATTTACAATATATCAAAATCAAACTATTTATTATTCTTTAATTCTATACTCATATTATGGTATTAGGAAAGATATACCTTGTTGGTAAAGGTTTTTAATTGGTTAATTCGTTTATTAATAACTTGCCTTATTTCATTATCAATTATTTGCGCAAATTGATATGATGATTACCTTATTTTGCCATCAATTACTTGTCTTAAATGGTATGTTAATTATTGCAAATTTATGACAGCCAATTTTTAATATCTTTCTTTAATTGCTTCATGCTTATTAAAAGGAAACAAATATTACAAGAACCATAAGACTTTATATATCTCAAGAATTATCTTTACAAGAATTTCTAT
>CM028691.1:22108-66103 GCA_016771965.1 Brassica carinata | reverse complement strand
ATCTAAATAATTTTAAATTGAATCTGGGTTTTGGTGGGTAAATATCTAATAAACAAATATAATTTATTAAAGTATATTCTCTTTTGCAGATTATGTATCATGACGATGATAATGTATTAAAATATTTTTAAAATGAATGTGGAATTTTGGTGGCTAATTTATTAGTAAACAATAGATTGTGATTTATAAGAATTTTTAACATATTTTAGTATAAAGCGAATGTGATTGTTTTTCTAACAATAATAATAATTATATAAAGGATAAGTAATTATTACTAAGAAGTCATTTTAGTGATTTTAACATATGTTTATAACAATTATTACTAAAATATGTTTTAACATATTTTAGTATAAAATGTGTGTGTTTTCTTACGGGATAAGAAATCACATACAATTTAGTAGCCACTGTTTAAGCTATGTTTGAGTCGCGCTGGCTCGGTAAGAGTTGGCGTTGGAAGTTGCGCTGGCTCCAGTTATTTGCGTTTGAACGTTCATTGAGATAGTTTATAAGATTCATGATACAAGCAAAGTGACTCTGTGGCCCAATGGATAAGGCGCTGGTCTACGAAACCAGAGATTCTGGGTTCGATCCCCAGCAGAGTCGTTCTTTTTTTTTTTGTTTCTAGCGCCATCATCCTCTGTAGTATACACAAAACATTAAAGGATGTCTCTCTCCAAAAAATACTGAACCCCATATATCTTAATACAAGAGAGAATGTAATTTATACAAATTGCAACACATTCTCTTCAATAACTCTTTAGTTACATACACACCAAACAAAAAAATCACAGGAAAAATAACAAAACCATTGTTCCTTTCATCTTTACTACAAACACTCCCAACTGAAATAAGGAAATGAGAACTTACTATTCCCATGAAGCAAGTTTTTTGCTTGTGGGACATTTTTTCTTCTTCTCCAACTTCTTTTGAGGACCTTGTTTGTATCCATTGTTCTTCACAAGTCCTCTTCTGCCAGCTTTATGCTGTATCCATGCCTCATACCTGAATAAATCCATATACATTAGCACCAAATAAAACTATAAACAACATTGATCATAACCATGCAAGTGTCAATCTCACCTTTAGAACAAGTTTTCTCATTCTTATCACTAGACTTATCTCTTCTTCCACTCTCTCCATGGCCTCCTCTTTCTCCTCCTCCTCATCATCAAGCCCCATATGATCTCTTCCATCATCTCCAGTATCACTCCCACTCGCAGTTTCCCACTCTGAATCATCACTTTCATTCCCATACACTTCCCTCTCTTCACCTTTCCTTCGCGCACCTCCATGCTTCAACGCAGCTTCTCTAAACAACCAAGCAGCTCTCATCTGCTTCTTCACCAACCTCTCCGCGTAATCAGGAACCTTGTTCTGTCTCATAGAAAAATCCGATCATTCGACTGAGAACATTCGTTGATGAACAGAATCGCGTCTAGCAAACTCTCTTTAGCTAAACCCAACATATCATAAGCCTGAGCTCTTCTCCAAAGACTCTTTGCATGTCTGTTCACAGGGCTGCAAGGAAACCGCGCGCCCGGCGTCGCTTATAGTAACTAAAGGCTGTTGAAGCAAGAGATGACACTGAGCTCGGTTGCTGTACAACACAACTCTCCTTCTTTGACCTCATTTGATTATAGAACGTTGACTCACGATGGAATCTCCGAGCTTCTTGTGGTCTCTCAAATCTGTGAGCTCTGCTAAGTCCATAAGCGTTGGAACCGCTTTATCAACCACTTTGTGTGAAGTGTTCGGATCTTGAAGCAACCAGAGAAGACACTCTGTCGCCATCATGTACTGCCAATCATCAGAAGAACGAGCGATGTTACACAACGCCTCAACCATTCCAGAACACGCAGAGACAGGTCCACGTCCGAGTTTATGCTGACAGATTTTCCTAAGCAAACCAACACCAGCTGGAGAGTTCTCGTTCACAAACCCTCCCCACATAACAGGAAGCTTTCTTTGTTATTGAATTTACACTTACATTTTTTCCTCTTAGAATACAAATCAAACTTATATTCTCAAATTTATCCAGGCGAAACACATCTATTTCTGGTCAGCACTTCTTAATATATTTCCTTTCACAGTGTTCGTGTAAATGTTATCTACCATTATATTGCACGTATGTGCTTTCTTTTACCAAAAAAAAAAAATTATAATCTTCCTAATAATCAACTCAAATCATCATCTGACACTCTCACTCTGCTCCTGCTTCAGCAGATAAGTCTCATCGTGTTCCTCATCTCCAAAACACTTGACTTCAATCCCAAACTTCTCTTCCTCTTCTTCTTCTTCTTCGTCGAGTTGCTGCATCTCTGACTCGATCAAAGCCTGCATTTTCGCTCTATCTCTGTCCCTAGGGTACGTGCAGTAAAGGAACGAGTAGATTGTGCAACATATCACCATCGGGATCCCTATCGCTGTGTAGAGTGCTTTAGCTAGTGAAGCTGCGTTCTCTCTGTCTGTCTCAATCTTGATCACGCTTGAGGATCCTTCAGGGATGGGTTTGTATCCATACACGTTCTGAGCAAGCATCCCTACAATAGGTGGAGCAAATGAAGCTAATATGGACTCGAATGATCTGTCTAACGCGTAGATGCTCGTCCTTGCTCTCTCTGGAACAATCTCTGCAAATATAGGACTGTATAAAACCATTTCAAGTAAATTCTTCAGTGACTAAAGAAAATGACAAATGACTTGAATAACACAAAACAGTATTATGAAAAAATTAGCGCACACAGAAAAAAATGACTAAATTAACACTAACTAAAAGATAAAACGATTAAATTACTCTAAATCCACCCCTAAATTCTAAATATAAATCCTAATCACTAAAATCCAATTATAAAAATTTTGACTGTTAATTAATGTTATTTTCTCTTTTGTGTGCTAATTTTGAAATAATAAGATGTTTTAATGCTATATTCTAGGTTATTTCTCTGAATAAAAATACGATTGAAATTCATATGTATTTTACTTACCCGTTTGTAGCAGAACCGTTCCATGAGATGAACAATCCCATGGTGACAAGAGCCAGACCATGGCTAAAGGCCGTGGAGGGATCATCAGGTAGTCCAAGAAGCAAAATCGCAGCTAAAGGAATGGCCGACCCTGAGCTTATCTGAGAGAGTATGATCCTCCCTGCGTTTGGGAACTTCTTGGCAAGAGTATCACCCATGTACCCTCCGAACAAATGTCCAACAGAGCAAGAGATGGTGAATAGCGTTACTAGAAACGCTGTCGTTT
The DNA here is from genome assembly GCA_016771965.1 of Brassica carinata. Lineage (NCBI taxonomy): Eukaryota > Viridiplantae > Streptophyta > Magnoliopsida > Brassicales > Brassicaceae > Brassica > Brassica carinata. Next base: position 62,854 of record CM028691.1, on the reverse strand, counting down.
TGTGCGAGAAACCAATGAGCTCTAGCCACAACGGTGCAAAAGCTAAAGCTGACCAAGGGAACGACCCCGAGACTCCTGAGCGACAAAGATTTGGAACGAGGGATCTTTATAACCATCTTGGCTTCTTGCAATAGTTCTCTTACGTCTGACAAGAACGGTTTGTCTTTGTCGTGTTTTGTTGTGATGCTCTTGTCACTGTAATGAGGGTCGCTTGCGAAGAGCCGGACTAGTATACCGACTATCACGCTTACGAATCCTACTAATAGGAAAGCGACTCTCCAGCCAGCGAGGCCGTTGAAAGACTTGGAGGCAAAGAGGATAGCGCAGAGATTGCCAAGTATGGAACCGAAGTTTGAAGTGACTCCTAACCATCCAAACGCCATGCCACGGTTGCTATCTTCTGTTGAGTCAGCGACTAGAGACTGTATCGCGGGTGTTACAATGGCGAGCCCTATCCCGTTCAAGCCTCTTGATACTGCCACCTGGTTTTCAAATACAATCTCAACATCAAAAACTAAAGCAACGACATTTGATCATCTCAGCAACTATGTAACAACCCAAGTATAGATTATCCTTTACAGACATTCAAACCAATGTTCAAGAAATCGTTATGGGTAATTAAATATTTTATAGGGGATTATTGATTAACATATTTTCTAAACGCCTAAATGATTTTTTTAGAGAAAGTTTGATTAGATTCGATTTGCTGCCTAAGCCTACACCAATTTTTAGAACACTGATTCAAACCGTTGTCAACTAGTCAAAACATGTTCTACATCAAACTCAATGAATCTCAAGACTCTGTTCTGTTCTATTCTATTCAGATCTGATTTAATTTGACTACAACTAAAACGGAGAGGATCCCAACGGTTACGAAGTCAAGACCTGGAAGAAAGTGGTGGAGATGGCGACGAGGAAAGTGGCGGTGGCCCATAGAAAAGCGCCGAGAGCGATGACGTGCGCTCGGTTACGTCTGGAAGATAAGTAAGCAGCTAAAGGGTAACAACAAGTCTGAACGATGGAACGAAACAGAGTCAACGTTCCGAGAGCTGTTGGATCAACGTGCAGAGCCTCTCCCACCTCCTTGTATACTCCTGGAAGCAGTGACTCGTCGGCTCTCTCCATGATCCCGGCGAGATACACCAGAACTAACGTCAGAGTCTCCCGTTTCATTTCCTTTACGGATCTTCGCCGGATCAGAGTTTCCGGTGGGATCTTCGCCGGATTAGAATATCCGGTGGAATATTCTACGGACTGAGATCGATAGGATCGCGCGATTGTTGTTCCCACTTGCTTCAACGTTGAAGAAGATAACTGTAGAAGTCTGAAAGGTTGACGAAAGTAAATAGTTGAAAAATTTTAGAAGAAGAGAGAACAGAACAGAGTACGGTCCAGATGGCCTCTATGACACGTGGACGAATGCGATTTCATAGAAACACAAGACGTGGGACCCCTATATCTTGTGGTCGGATGAAATTTTGATTCAAATCCAGAAAGTGAAACAAGAAATCACCATTCAAAATCTTATTGCTTACTCAATTCATTTGGAATACTAAATTAGCACATAGTTTTCTCAACCGTTACGCCCAACATTTCTGGAGCATCTGGTACGTAGAAAAAGCATCGTCACAAGAAACCTCAAGAACATGACAAAATGAAAAGGAAGAACAAGAATGTCTACCATTAATTTTATAAAGTCAGTCAAATACTAAATGAACTAAAACGTGTGGTCTTACGTGTTGTTTTAGTTAACTATCAACCACTAAACGTCATTTTAGGTGGCTGAACTTCTTTTGTGGTGGACGTCGTTTTACAGCTAGAGACAGTGAAAGATATGGATGCTAACAATGGAAGAATATGCCATCCAAGAGCTCTAAAATGTATTGTTTTGGATGCAACAGTGATATCTATCATTTAGCATATAATACCCGCAGCAACAAAGAAAACAGATGAAGAGAGTATAAAAAAGTAAAGTTTCTGTAAATGCATAAAGAATAAACTATTGAGGAATGTGTATCTCCTACAAACTAAGTTGCTCAAGGACTAGAGTCAATCTAGATCTCAGTTAGTTAAGGTGCATGTAACTGCAGAGTGTTTGCCCAAAGTCTGGCTAGAGGCAATCTAGGAAATATAGGGAATGCAGGAAATAAAATCATCATAAGAAAACTTATCAGATTAGGAACATCACTCAACGAAAATGAAAGCAAATGTGATTTCACGATGTCATAATTTTCTCTATTTTTTATCAAAATTAAGCTGTGCCTTGGAAATATATACTATATATTACCAGGAATTTCAAGAAGGATTACATCTCTTTTCCATTTCTGTTCAAAAGTTTTATGTGTCTCCACCTCCTTTGAGGTATTAATATCATACCTGCCATAGAAAATAGGTTCAAACAGTTTATCTTGAGCTCACTGCAAATCTTAGAAGAGAATTACACCACACAAAAGCATGTTTAGGATTGTCTAACCTCAGTTTTGTTAAACCCAATATAGCAAAGCCCAAACTGAAATCCCCATATACATAGCCCATGAGCTTAGAGGCCACTAGCAATTAACAAATAAGATTTGATTAGTTAAACAAGGTTAATTAGGCATCATAAAGCAAGCCAGCTAGGTGTTTTAATAAACACCTTAATCATCAAACTGGAAATAAAAGTATCTATATATCTATATATCAATATATTATATACTAATAATAAACCAACTACTCCTTATATTAGTAAAAACACATATATCATCTTTGCTACATATATTGCAAATAGGTAGAATTAAAAAGTTTAGAATCCAAAAAGGATTTTTAGTGGCTATCTCAACTCGGTTCCTGGTTGAGTTTACCATGTTAGTGGTGCCTTCTCACTAAAGGCTCTTATAGGGGTTCCAAAGGTCCAAACCTTCACCATATCGTAACTATGATAAAATTAATGTATATGTTTAGTATTTCACAAATCTTCGCCAACATCTAGACAACATAAAGAATACTTTTTTTGGAAATGTGAGCTTTACTATGAAAAGGAGATGAAGTCAGTACAACTACAAAGTATTACCAAGCAAACGAGATTTGTTCAGTAAACAATCTTAAAATAAGTATATAGAGTCCAGCTTTCACCTTGACAAATGAGGGGCAAATGACGCAGCTGAAAAAAGTTAATTAACTTTACCAGTCATGTGATAAAAGGTGGAACGGTATATTTGTGTAATCTTTTTCGTGAATTATGTGCTTGAAAAATGATATCCCCTAGATAGTTTCTTTAAAATCACCAATCAACATAGCTCAAAACCAGCGGAAAACCCATCAAATTTTGAAAGACTTTTACTATAGTAAGCTCGTCTATGCTCGGAGCAACCACATTTGCTTCATTAAAGATTGTAATTGAGTATACTAGTGACTAAACAAAAAGATGGAAAGAAGCATTTACGAACCTAAGAAATTTCCATGCCACTCGCCATGTACTTTGAGTTTATCGTTCTGCCTCACCATCAAGCATCAAACAGAAAACAAGAAAATTTGAAAGGCTGTCAAAACAACATTGTTGCTTTTAAGAAGGTGGTAGCTAAAACAAACTGGCTAAAGTGTTGGATCTTTTCACGAAAGTATAAGAGTTTAAAGACAAAAGACTGGGGAAGCTTTTGCATGAAAAGTAAGTCACATGGCCTGACCCGAAAAGTACGAAGATCTCTGCATGAATATATACGTAAGAATAAGATCCACAGTAGAATAGTCATAACAAAAGCATCATAAAAAGCTGTGCATAACTCTAAAACACATGGTTGGGGTTGGTACGTCAGGTCTTTAAAAGGAGTTCCAATAAAGAACATAAAAGCTATCCATTGACAAACGCCTTTAGATCTGCTATTTGTCCTAAGCCTTTTGTACTTATTTTAAATTGATAGCACTTTTTTTTGTCACAAATTTCATTAATTCAAATCTAAGGCGCTACAATGATTTTAACAGGAGGTATGCTCGACGGTAAGATGAACAACAATAGCATGAAAACAATAAAACAGAGGATATAAGTGTTAAAAGGAGAGACTAGCTCGAGTAGAGATCGAAGATAATCTTTACTTGAATCCTTGAAACCACAGCTCGAGAGCTTTAAATAGTCTAAAGAGACGTTGAAATACCCTAGTGAAAGGGGTTTGAAGATAGGTGGCACTTAACATTAAGGAAACACTGACATATCCCTTAAAGCTTCAAAATTTTCCCTATCTTTTTCAGAGAAACAAAAAATCACACAAAAGCGCTCCCAAAACTATTTAACAACACAGAAAGATAAACTGTAGACTCAGACTGATGGATGTGAACAGCACACAGATTACAGATGCCCCAAAACTTAAGATAATAGTGAAAAGTAATAACAATTATTAAACTCTGCATAAAAGTCTAAAAGTTTGACGATTTCACCTATATAATATTGTGGCAGATAGATCTTTGAGAATATCTTTGACTTAACCTTCAGATAAACTAAATTAGGTGAATCAGCATGAACAAGATCATTGCTATTTCAACTATCTAGTTATTCCAACAACAGGAAATCTGCAGAACCCTTTTGGACATGAACCAGGAAACATGTGAATCAAAACACAGTTATAAACAAGCAGGACTCCGCAACAACAAAACTCTTTCAGCTACCCAACATGATGAGATACCTGTATTGAACTGAAGCGACCTTCCTTCCCTAGCAAACTCCATATGGCTTGAAAGTGAAACATGGTAACAGAGTTTCTCTCATTGCCAATGTGGGTTTGAATATGACTTATTATGTATCATTTATGGTGCAGAAAGTGGGATTGTTATATGTGTTGGACATATATAAGTCCCAAATGGCTGACAAGTCCCTTGAATTAAGAAACTCAAGAATAAAATATCAGTGAAATGACCATAGTAGTAGGAGATGGTAGAACAACTCCACTACGTTGTCATTCATCACACGAGAGTGGCTTGGAAGAGGAATATATTGATTAGCTTGAAAACTGCATCAGCAGACAGAATGTCAGTTAGTGTGAATATGAACCAAATCTGCAAGTCAAGATCTTGTATAGAAAGTGGAATGGATGAGAGAACATTGTTTATAGCCTTTCTAGATTATTATTATTTATCATCGGTTCATATACAATCAGATTCCCTATATAGTATTAGACGAAGAAGGAGGGCCTATAAACAGTAACTAATATCTTTAATGGCATTGTAGACAAACAAATGTTAACAGAACCAAAGACATAAACAATAAACTTCATAGAACATTAATGCACATCATCCTTAAGAAAACTATCTAATCTTTCCCATCACCCAAGTCAGTATATATTACCAGGAACAGTTACAGAAAACCTAGCCAAACTATAAGCTAATTCCACTTCATTTAGATATATGAAGAGGTAAATGAAATATCTCATCTATAATGTATAGAGATAAATCAAATATCTCATATAATTAACTGAACTGGTGATATATATTGGAATTTTACAAATATTTTTAATCATTGTGAACAAGTCTTTTATTGAGCAAGTCAGAACAGAGCATAAGATTCTTGTTGGACTTTCAAAGGTAAGAATATGTTCTCAGAAGCCGTTGCTTAGTGATCTTTTATAAGAAGCTTAACCATTGCTTAGTGATTTTTGAAATTACACACGTTACTTTATATCGTTAATGCATGTTGTTATTTGAGTTAGAACGTTGATTATAATAATAAAATTTGCAAGTAATCAAATGACTCTGTGGCCCAATGGATAAGGCGCTGGTCTACGAAACCAGAGATTCTGGGTTCGATCCCCAGCAGAGTCGTAATTTTTATTTTATTTTGTATTTATTTCTATAGATTTTTTTTTTCCAAAAAATTCTCCATATATAAGGTAATAATGTATACTAATCTTTCTATGAATTTTCCAGAAAAATTCAACGTACACCCCATATAGAGGAATTGAAGAATGATAACCATTGGCGAATCTAGAAAAAATTTGAGGGGCATAAAATAGGGAACTCAGAAAAAAGAAGCAAAATGGAGCAAAGGGGCTTTGAACCCAGGCTGAGTGGGGCAACAATTAATGTTTAACCAATAGAACTGCAGATTTGTTTTAGAAATCTAGTGCATTTAAAAGTAATTGTATATTTTGTGGTGGCAGCTGCCCCCTTTCTACGTAACGTAGAACCCATGATGATAACAATGATTTCATGGTCATTGTGAGCAACAAAATTCTTAGTATCATACAATAAAGAGAAGAGAGACAACCAAAAGTAGCTGAAAAAAAGAGAGGAGAAACTAAAATTAGAAGCTGAGCAACATGAAGCTGAAAAAAGAGAGGAGAAACTAAAATTAGAAGCTGAGCAACATGAAGCTGAAAAAAAAAAAAATGGAGCAAAGGGGCTTTGAACCCAGGCTGAGTGGGGCAACAATTAATGTTTAACCAATAGAACTGCAGATTTGTTTTAGAAATCTAGTGCATTTAAAAGTAATTGTATATTTTGTGGTGGCAGCTGCCCCCTTTCTACGTAACGTAGAACCCATGATGATAACAATGATTTCATGGTCATTGTGAGCAACAAAATTCTTAGTATCATACAATAAAGAGAAGAGAGACAACCAAAAGTAGCTGAAAAAGAGAGGAGAAACTAAAATTAGAAGCTGAGCAACATGAAGCTGAAAAAAGAGGAGAAACTAAAATTAGAAGCTGAGCAACATGAAGCTGAAAAAAAGAAAAAAAAAATGGTTTGGGATGCTATGAAAGAGATCACTAACTTGGGATGCAGTAGGAAATGGAAGTCAACGATGATGGGGAGGCTTTTTGTAACGCTCCGGCCGTCCACGGCTAATGGACCATCCACGCCCGCTCACTCGATCCGTGGGCCCTATCCCATCCGACGGTCGGTCTTTAATAATTCTGAAAGGCTCGAAATCATTGTTTACTGACCCTGCAATCACCATCCGACCTTTTTCCGTGCTTTGGCCTCACTCGCACGCTATCGCGAATAACTTTCCGATAGGTCACCCATCCTTCCACTACTCCGCCAAGCACGCTTAACTCGAGTTCTTCGAATGTGCTCTAGAAAAGTAAGTCAACTTTGGTGACATAGGTAACCAAATCAATTCTCTTAAGCCTTTCCACATATCACAACTCGAGATGTTACAATTCACCCGTTCTCAAAAAATGCAACGTCCTCGTTGCCCCCCCACAACAGATCTCAAGACGCCTCTCGGGTCAGAACCGAGACGGTTAACCAGTTCCGATACCACTTGTAACTCTCCAACCACCCACGGCTAATGGGCCACCCACGCCGCCACTCGATCCGTGGGCCTATCCCATCCGACGGTCGGTCTTTAATAATTCGAAAATGCTCGAAATCATTGTTTAGTGACTCGCGAATCACCATCCGACCTTTTTCCGTGCTTTGGCTCACTCGCGACGCTATCGCTAATAACTTTCCGATAGGTCACCCATCCTTCCACTACTCCGCCAAGCACGCTTAACTCGAGTTCTTCGAATGTGCTCTAGAAAAGTAAGTCAACTTTGGTGACATAGGTAGCCAAATCAATTTCTTAAGCCTTTCCACATATCACAACTCGAGATGTTACAATTCACCCGTTTCAAAAATGCAACGTCCTCGTTGCCCCCACAACAGATCTCAAGACTCTGTTCTGTTCTGTTCTATTCTATTCAGATCTGATTTGAGTTTGACTACAACTAAAACAAGAGAATGATCGGTTACGAAGTCAAGACCTGGAAGAAAGTGGTGGAGATGGCGACGAGGAAAGTGGCGGTGGCCCAAAGGAAAGCGCCGAGAGCGATGACGTGTGCTCGGTTATGTCGGGAAGATAAGTAAGCGGCCAAAGGGTAACAACAAGTCTGAACAATGGAACGAAACAGAGTCAACGTTCCAAGAGCCGTTGGGTCAACGTGCAGAGCCTCTCCTACCTCCTTGTAAACTCCTGGGAGAAGAGACTCGTCGGCTCTCTCCATGATTCCGGCGAAATACACCAGAACTAACGTTAGAGTCTCCCGTTTCATTTCTTTACGGATCTTGGCCGGATCAGAGTTTCCGGTGGGATCTTCGATGGATTAGAATATTCGGTGGAATATTCTCCGGATTGAGATCGGTGGTCTGATGCGTCAGGATCGCGCAATGGTATCCCACTTGCGTCAAACGGTGAAGAGATAACTGAAGTCTTGAAAGGTTGACGAATGTAATAGTAGAAAAACAGAAGAATGGAGACCAGAGCAGAGTACGGTCCAGATGGGAACTGTGACACGTGGACGTATGCGATTTCATGGGAACACAGAACGTGGGACCCTGTGAGCATTAGGTCCTATAACTACTTGCTGGTGTTGAATCCTTGAAACCACCCTAACAGCTTAACTACTTTGGAGAGTTTATCCTCGTAGTTATGAATACCAGAGACCCATCATTCGATTGCATCAAGACTCTATCTGCAGGGATCTTCGATCCATATACATAGATTCATTTAAATATAATTATGCACGAAATCTTACCTAATTTCAGTTGGCAAAGAAAGTACTCACCATTCTCCTCGTTGCTAGCAATACCGAAATGCTAAAGATGTCTTTGATTCTCTAAAAATCTTCCAGTGATGATCGAGGTGATGGGTTTTCCAAGATTCGAGGTGAAGCAGATGGAAAAGATGATTAAAGGTTTGAAGATTAGAATTGTTATAATAGAAGCACTAAACGGAAACTGCTGCTATAAAGTAAGGAAGTTGTAAAGGTTAATTGGAGCCATTAATTTGTAATTTTGTCGAAGAACGGGTTTTAGGTTCTGTAAATTTCGTGTGGTAGTCTAGGAAGGTCGCAAGCATGAAGAGGAAAAGAAAGTTTAATATTATGTGGGTTTGTCATAATGGTTTAAATGATTTGGCTTAATATCAAAATGCAATAAAAATTTTGGGTCAAAAATGCAATAAATTTTAGGAAGGACAAGTGGCATTTTTTCCCCCTATGGAGATAAAAAAGTCAACTTTATTATATAAGATAATAATGGAGTGTGTTCACGTTATAGTTTTGAAACAACGAACATATGTTTTTGAGTTTGTATTACATATGTGTATGTTTTTGAGTTTGTATTACATATGTGTATGTTTTTGAGTTTGAGTTTGTATGTGTATGTTTTTATGACATAGATTTCAACAATCTTATGAATAGACATGTTATTTTCAAAGTTTAGCATTATAAGTAAAAATATAAAAAATTTAACTCCCAATAACAAAAGAATTTAATAGATTTACAAAATCAATAATAACTAAAATTTTCCAATAACAAAGGATTTGAATTAAATTTAAAAGTCTTCAAACCAATAACAATGGATTTTGGTAAGATTTTATAAATCCATAAACCAATAACAACGGATTTTCAAAATTTTATAATTCCCTTAAAATTCTTAAATCAATAACTCCCAATCTTTAAATTAACTGGAAATGAAATAATTGAGAAAATTATATCACTTAGCTGAGAAATGGCAATATAATAATTACACCAAGTAATAGTTATGTTAAGTGTTGAATTACACCAAAAGAAATGTGGTAGCTTCGGAATAGATGCCCATTTAACCGGTCTAGTCCGCTAAATGACCCAACGCAATAAATATGGGCTTTACGAGTCCATATCACTTTGAACCAACCCTAGACACTTATTGGACTAGTAAAACTATTAGCATCCACTATATTTCTTTTTCTTTCAGGGTTTTAGTCACGTAGCTCATTGGTTCCAATTCAGTTTCTTTATCTTTATGAAACAGTATCAGTAGTAATGTATCATAAACTACAGATAAGAAAAAGACTCTTGTTGCTCAAAGAAAAACAACTCTATTAGAAAATGTGAATATCGGTCACAGAATCATCGCCATTATCTTAGTAGCTGAAACCATTGGACAAAGTTGGTCAACATCAATCTTTAAAGATTCTTGTCAACCATTGGCAATACCAGTAAAAAAACATGATGAAACTATATTGTAAAAGCAAAAAAAATAAGAGAGAGTTTCATAAAGCATCTAAACTGTAAATTATATGCAAGACCTCCACTTAATTATTCATATATAAAGATAGTCATAACTGAATCTTAGATCCATATTAGATGATATAAATACACACACATATTGACCGGATAAATAAATATGCACCGTTTACAAAAAAAAAAAAAAAATACACCGGACCACAAACGCAACTTGAAGTATTAGTTAGTGGTTTTGTTTATGAGAATTGTTAATTAGTGATTCAGATCATATTACTAGTACTAGTTAACACCTTTTACAAGTTTTAAATAGACAAGAACGCAAGGAAAGATGGACCTTAGCAAATCTTAATCAGATTCAGTGAACCTAGACGCATATAGTTGAAGCCGTGAGGAATCAGGAGAAGATCGTGATTAAAACAGTAGCTCCCATCAACTCCAATAATTAAAACTCAAAAAGTGCATTATACTTTTAAATTGGGGAACATCATTAGCCATCCCAATATAAACGTCCTCTCTTGAATTTTCCAAGTGACAGCAATACTTACCCTATAAAGTCCCTCCACTAATTACTTTTGTTCAACGGATTAAGATACATTGAACTTAGACATGTGTGTTTTGTATTCATATCCGTTTCTAGATATAATATGAAATTTCGTCGAAACATTAGTGACGGTCAAGACTTTGCAGAGTGCAGACACAAGATTATTAGAGATATTTAACACGATAACATTAGTACATTACAACTACCAATATATATTTCTCGAACTCACACTTACATATTTATACATTGTTTCCAGATGGCATCGCATGCATTGTTACACACACCCATGCATCGATCGTCATACTACAGATTGCATGACTTTTATTTTTTATAACGACCGAGCTTACGTACCAAGGCACTCTACATTACACATACGTACTTAATAATTATACATCATCATGCACACGTCCCATTTAAGTTACTATATTAAACTCACATAAAATTCACATGCAACACTCCGTAAAACATAGATCTCAGACTTTTAATCCAAAGCAAGCATCGAGAGCTTCTCCGATTGTCAAATAGACTTTGCCACCGATTTTGTCGATAAACTTTGCTTGATTCAGTTTATGGATCACTGTCCATTTAGGATTAACGATCACCAGCTGCAAAACAAATATTCAAAATGATATTTACTTTTGTCTTTATCTTTTATAGAACATGGGATTATTATAAGACTACAAAATTTACCTCAACACCATTTTGGATTAGATTGTTATGTAGCTCCACCAAGGCAGCAATTCCCGAAGTATCGACGTTTATTAAATCTATAAATTAATAAATAGGAGAAATGTTAGAACAAAAAATACAAAATTTCCTTAAATTGTAATTATTTCGATAATTAGAAAAAATGTTTGAGACATCCTTCGATAATTAGTAAAACAAGAAAAATATAAGTATCGATCAATATTGTTTAAAAGATGTGGTAAGCTATATAATATAACTTTACATTATTGTATGTAAGTCCACTTACTTGACATATCAAGAACTACAAAGAGGATACTTTTCTTAGCGTTGCTCTTTGTGTTTCCATCATCTTCTTCTTCATTTATCCACCCCATAATCCTATAAGCAAGCATAAAAGCATGATTGAAAATATGTACTCCAGAACTTTTTAAACTTTGTAATTTAAAGTTTTGTATTTAATTCAAAAATATATATTAAGTACCTTTCCTCAAGGGAACTAGCATTGGCAAAGCACAACAATGCAGACTTGACACGAAAAATCAACACTCCGGGAGTCTTAACCGACATAGGATACTGATCAGTATCTGCAAAAGTATCAGTCCCGGGCATCCTCCCGAGGGTTTCAATCCCTGGTCGTATTGATATGAGTATGATCTTGGCGAACGAAATAACCACCTGCACAATCAAATAAACTCATTTATAATATTATATAACAAAAACTACTATAACATTATGAACTTTATATTTGTAGCTTGCAATTTAGACTTCATGTTTATTAGTACCGCAACGAGGAGTCCGATCTCGACAGAACCGAATAAAACGCCAAAGAAAGCTCCAATGAGAGCAAGAAAGTCCAGTTTATCGATTTTCCAAATGTGAATAGCTTCATCGATGTCAATTAGTCCCGGAAGTGCGGAGAGGATTATGGAGGCGAGGATCGCTATCGGTGTATAGTAGAGAAGTCTTGTTAAGCACTCGAGTGCTACGAAAACTGTAACTGCCATTACAATGTTCGACATTGCCGTCTCGCACCCGGCTGCGAAGTTCACCGCCGTCCGAGAGAAAGAACCTAATTAAGATCATGACAAATTAGCACGTCAATTCACAGCATGTAATTTATACCTTACATGTATCTATACTTTATGTAAGATTTAAAATGTTTTTTGTGAACAGAGATTAGTTTTAAAAATGGTCCATTACTTAAAAGAACTGCTACAAGTGATTATCAATTACTTTCTGAAATGACATTTCTTATTTGTTAATTAAGATTTAGGAAGTCTACAAACCAATCGTATGCAAATTGTATTCATCCACCAAAAATGACTTTTATGAGTAGTAGTACCTCACATTCCACCCAAAAAGTGGTCCATATGTTATATATGTCAATAGTGTATAGTAGGGTAGCGTGATGTTTCTATGTATAGAGAGATTAGTTAATTAATTACCAGTAGCAGCATAACAAGATGTGAAGGAACCAATAACATTCATAAATCCAATGGCCACCATTTCTTTGTTTCCATCAAGTCTATACCCTTTAATGCCGGCGAACGACCTTCCCACCGCAATGGCCTCCTGATAAAAATAGAAACAAAATTAATAGGTTAATCAAATATGTAACCGAAAATAATTATTTTTTTTTGAAAGCTGAAAATAAGTAACTTTTAATTTACTCAGAGGGTTATAATGACTTACGGTTAAAGCAACGATGGCCACAATTAATCCGATTTTAGCGATATGTCCAAGATGAGGAGTATTAAAATCAAGATCGTTGATTGAGATGGGATTAAGACCTCCTTTGATGTGCTTCACCGTCTTCACGCCATGCTCATCGGCTTTAGTGAGAAACACCATTAATGTTGACACTACGACCGAAATCAACGGAGCTATTGCTGGTAGCCAAAAAAGCTTTTTGTTCTTCTTCCCCTGATATATAGAATCGATTTTTAATCTAGGTTACTATTGTTACAGGTTTGTTTATGTTTACATGTGTGTTCATTTATTTTTAAAATGAACCCAATACTTTAAAAAAATAATAATAAACGCAAGAGTTTGGTAAGAAGTAATATTTGAACATAGTTTATATATCATAAAATAGTATATGCCACTGTACTCGTTGTGAGAATTCAAGAAACAACAATACTTATTGCTATTATGGTACGTAGACTCAGATCAAATCGATCCAAAAAGTAAGATTTAGTGCTAGATGTATTAACTAAAGCAACTTTAAATTTTACTTACGATGAAGCGAGTGATAAGGATAAAACTGAGGAAAGAACATCCGAGGATGAAAGTGTGAGGACTCCATTGTTGATGACAAGATCGCCAGACAGCTCGAAGAACTGAGACAATGTCAGTGTTTGTGGTGAAGTTAGTGATACCAAGCAAACCCTTAAGCTGTTGGAGTCCTATAACAATGGCTGCACCACCCATGAACCCTACTATAGCTGCGTGCGACAGAAAATCCACAAGAAACCCTAATCTGAAGATCCCGAAAGAAGCTTGGAAGATTCCGGCGAAGAAAGTTGTGGTCAGAACGAGTTTCTTGTAGCCCAAGGAATCTGTTTCTGGATCGATTAGTTTCGTCAACATTGAGGACACAAGGAGAGATACTACAGCCACTGGTCCGATTGCTATCTCTCTTGATGTCCCCATCACTGCGTATATCAATGGTGGCACCACGCTCGTATCTATAAAAGTGTAGCGGTTCATATATAAGTATAGTTCAAGAAAATTAACACACACAGAAAAGTATAGTTCATGGGATTTTTTTCTTGTTTTTGTAATATGAACTTACATAGGCCATATTGAGGATCAAGCTTTGCAAGAGTTGCATAACCAATGCTCTATTCAAAAAGAAAACAATTTTAAAAGTTAATTAAGATCTCCAAGAGGATCAAAAGATTCTATAATTTATGTATATATAGAAATATTTATACCTGAGGAATGCAGAGGCTTGCAAGAGTTAAACCAGCCATGAGATCGTTCTTGAACATGGTGAGTTTATAGTTTCTGCACCAACCAAAGATTGGGAAAACGGCTTGAAGGAAAAAGAGGATACGTTTTGGAAGAGGCTGTTTTCTAAGTGATTTAAACTTTTTGGCTTTGGTTAGGAAAGATTCTTTGAATTGGGTCTTAAGCTCATGCCACGGGCTTGGTGGTTCAGGGCAGTCGAGCAGCCACTTTGACCGGTCGAGTTGGTCTTGACCGGCAGGTGCGGGTGCAGCGGAACCTGAGTTGGCCATGGACATCTGGATCATGCGTGCCGAATTTGAAGTGTTTGGGAGAACTTGAGAGAGAGATTCAAAACTCTCTGAATCTCTTTCTTTCATCTTTTAATTTCTGCGGTTGCGTGGAAGTTTACCTATGAAGAGAAGCTATGATTGAGCATTCAAAGTGTGTTGATGCTGAAGTGAATGGACGGACTCGCTAATGCTTATATACACATGAGTTAGTGGAATCTCATGGTGTCCATTTTTTGTTAATTAAACCAAAAGCACAAAAATTTGTTAAAGGTTAAACGCTAAATATATTAAATTGAAAAGAAGGCTTTACAACAAATACAATACTTTCCTGTACATGAAATGAAATATCTTGGGTTCTTATTATCATAAGGAAGCAGATTGAATATGAATGTCTTGATTTTTCAGAATATCCAACAAGTAAAAAATAGCTATAGAACATATGGGTAATTATTAAGTGTTTTGGGTACCTGAGAATGACGTGGTAGGTGAAAATAAAATGGAGCCTCAAACACCGGTTCTCTTATCAACACGTTTAATGATAGATAGGTGAAAACATATTTTATGAGGTTTAATAGATAAATCTGATCATAAATTGTTTCAACCTTGAATGCTTGAAATGGTTTATAAATTTACATTATTCGGACTTGTGGATAGGCCAATGATGGAACGTGTGATGGGTTTTAAAAGTGAAGTGGTTATGCCACAGCCAATAGATGAAATGTCTTTGTCTTGGTCGGAGCAAGTGGAGAATACACTATATGTGTGCCTCGAACTTCATGGGTCGCAATCCAGACCAAAGTCAAAGCCCTCGAGATCTTTGTTGCGCATGTATTTATGTTTCCTTTTAGCTATTTTTTAATTTGTATTCTTTTGAATATCCGAAAATGTAATTATTCTTGATTAGAGCTTAAAATTAGGCATCTATCCAATTAACCTAACGTATAACCGTTCAGCTAAGCAATTTTGAGTAGGCCAGATCAACAATATTTTCTGTCTCCTTTGTAACAATAACACTCTGAACACAAACATTTTGGACATCTTTTTCGCTCTACCATTCTTATCTTCTTAATTATAGAAAAGTTTTGAAATTAAAATATTGTTTGCGAGGAGAAACACATCAGATGGAAGACAACTGCATGATGTTTGGCATATGGAGTAACCATGGGCATGCGGATCACTTTCCTACTATATAATATTGGTAAGAAATTAATAAATGATTATTTTTTCATTTGCATCAGATGTAACAAGTAAAAATAGCTATAGAACATATGGGTAATTATTAAGTGTTTTGGGTACCTGAGAATGACGTGGTAGGTGAAAATAAAATGGAGCCTCAAACACCGGTTCTCTTATCAACACGTTTAATGATAGATAGGTGAAAACATATTTTATGAGGTTTAATAGATAAATCTGATCATAAATTGTTTCGACCTTGTGGTTATTCAACAAGTTAAAAGAATAGTTAGAGAAGGAAATCAAAGTAACTTCTCTCCCAGACGACCTTTTCGAGAGAGTCTTTATCAATAGACCCAAGCACATTCCTGTCCAGCAACCTCGCTTTAGTCCAAAGTCAACAGTTTCTTTTCAATTTCTTTCTTCTTTTGGAAAAACATTGGATATCTCCACGCCCGTTATTACACATCGGGTTCTTCCCGACCATGGTCGGAGGGACGCCGAACGCCTTCACGCCGCTAACTTGCCTGGAGGAGCCCAACGGTCGTTTCAACCCAAAGCCACGCTTTCCCTGCGAGAACCTGTTTCCTCTTCAGGGCCCAACTTCGCTGAAGATCTCCACTACACCAGGGTTTCCTCGAAGCGAGCGTGAACACATAAGCCTTTCAAGGAGCTCACAAATATGCTTAAGGGTTTCCTTATATTTTTCTATCACAAACTAGAAGAAGATCTGTCACTTAAATCTCAACCACCAAGAAGTTATTGCTCACAAATTGACTCCACCAGCACTACTTAAAGCCTTCAAAGCGGCTTCTCTAAGGAACTAACGACACAGGGGTTCCTATTACTACAATAGTTTCTTCGTGCTTTACACCTCACAACAAAAGATGTCTGGAAGACTTAGGAGAGCGGATAAAGGTAAATAAATAGCTACTGACCCCTCAAGCCCCAAGAACTTTCGCATCAGAATCCAAGACCGGATAATGCTGAGCTCATGCAACGCCACTCTCTAACACTCATGGGCGTGTTACCAACAGAACGGCGCGATCTGGTCTCTCATCCCCTTTTCACCGATCTGGAAGGCAAAATCCAAACCGGGTCGAAACTTTAGAAACGGAATGTTCCAGTTTCAATTTGACAGTGGAGGATCTACGGTCTTGGAAAAAGACCCTACTATTATGGAAGATGGATGGTTATTGTTCGAGAGATGGGAACCCACGGTCTCCAAAATTTCCCATCCCTCTTGCCTTTTGGATTAAAGTTCAAGGAATTCCGTACATCTATGGACGAGGAGACAATCCGAAACTTGGCGAAGATCCGGGTGTTTTGAAAAGATGGAGATCACTTCATCAACGGTGAGAATGAGGGTGCAGGTTAATGGACTGCTCCGCTAATCAAATCATCGGTGATTGAGTATGCGAATGGAGATGAAGTTACAGCGAAGCCAGATATGAAAAGCTCGATAGGCATTGTCAAATGTTTCCGCTTGGATCATGACTTAAAAGATTGCTTGGAGGCCAAGCATGAAGCAAGAGCTCTTAAAGCTCGGGAAGCTAGCGTGGGAAATGAGGAGCCTGAGAGGGGGCGCTACAAGCAACCGCGACTTCAGGTTTTCCATTTCCAGCCTCAAGGTCAGAGCACGAGAGGAAACAAGACTATAACCGGCGAGATCGCCAAGTTGATCGCCGAGATGAACTAGAGGCCCGACGCAGGTCTCGCTCCAGCCAAGATACAGTCCCGAAGATACTTTAGTGAGGACCCGCGGGGAAGAGAGGACTATCGTAGCAAGATAGTCGGTCCTCCTATCATCACGTGACACAAACCTGCTCTGCGTGAGGTTTCTTCTAGCCACGGGACCTGAGAAGGGACATTTCGGATAAATACTTATCCGGGGACCGCAGCCTGCAACCAACAAGATCCAGAGATAGATCAATACCGGAAGAGAGGAATCTCCTCCACGGCAGTCAAATCAATCAATCCAGGGGGATTCCCCGAAGAAGTTCAAGCCTACCCGGTGGAAGTCTTTAATGCAGCATTGGGAGAAGTCGGGGAGCCAAGATACAATACACCCAATGCAACGATCCAACGGAGAGCTTCGCAAGGCGTATGAGAAGAGCAGAGGAAGAAGGTGAAATGGAGGAAACAGCAGCACTTATGCTTGAGCAACTTTATAGCACCTACAGATACCTTGCAAAGCCGGAACAGCAACCCACAGAAAAGAGTACCAGCTGCTCTCCGGCTAGGGCCTCTGTCCAACCTTTACAAGGATCAGGCCAAGATGCATCCAAGGAAACAGGCAAGAGAAAGCCCGGAAGACCACCGGAAGACGTACGGTGCAAGGAAGCCCAAAGTTAATCGAGAGGATCGACTTCCAAAAGAGAAACTCCCACAAGATAAACCACCTCTCACCGAAGAAAACTTATTCGGAACGGATCAAAGAAACCCGCGAAGGCGAAGTCAAAACCCTCCATCACGAGGCTCCCGAGGAGCCCGAGGAGCAAACGGAAGCGAGAGGTGCAAACAAACTCGGAGGATCAGCCCATCCGCAATTTGATTCGGCGTCATCAAGAAGAAGAAAGATGGATTTTCAAAATCCATCTTCTCTCGTTCCTACTATATAATATTGGTAAGAAATTAATAAATGATTATTTTTTCATTTGCATCAGATGTAAGAAGTAAGAATCTGATGCGCATATCATCCGGGTCCATATATGAAACAAATTATATGTGACATCATGGTTTCGATTTGGATAAGAGCTTTGTTCTCAACAACTGTTAAGTATGTATGAAACAAAAAAATCTGAATACAAAATTATTATTATGAAATATGAACCAATCTTCAAACAAAAACTTTGTTTGATAGATTTGGGAACAAAAAGAGACGGTAATTATTTTTTTCAGTATCATGTCTACGTGGACGTGAATATTATATTCAACGAATGTAAGTTGTCAGCAATACTCACCTAACCTAACTGTCAACGTAGTCTATAAGCACGTTTCCTTTTATCTACTCGCCCGTGTGACCGCACGTACACGGTAGATCCTGAAAATCTTCCGAAAATTAGATGGGCTTCAAAGATGCAACAACAGAGCCCATATAAATCTGGGTCTTAGTATTTTACACAATGTTAGAGATACGTAGATCATATCTTCGCCAATCCAAAATACTACAAGAAAATCCTGCGGCCGAAATTCAACGATTAGTCTTTTGTGGATCTGTCCACCAATATCAAACAGATATGATTGTTCGTAAAATGGAGACTAAAACATTTGTCACCTTGCTATATGTTTAATGTCGTAAGATTGTTGAACATGAATCACTTTTTTTTTTTTTGAGCAACATAAAATTTCATTAAAATAAAAGTTTGGATCAAACAGAAATATGGGTAACAAGACAGGCTTTAGCAAGACAATCAGCAGGTTCATTGTCAGCCCGAGAGATGAAAACAAAATGACAAAACGCGAAAGGAGAAGAGACGGAGTAAGCGAGTTCGTCGATATCAGAGAGGACTCCGTAGAGTTCCATCGTATGTCGGCGAAAGGTGATTGCTTGGGTAAACACTTGTGAGTCTGTTCGAATACAGATTGAGGGGATGTTGCGAGAAGCTGCTTGGAGGAGGGCTTCCCTTATGGCTAGGGCTTCAGCCATGCAAGGCGAGGAGACCGATGATTGGAAGGAGGATCCGCGATAGACTTCGTTTACTGCCGAGTCAAAGGCTATCCAGGCTAACCCTGCCTCTCGCGAGATCGGTCTCCAAGATACATCCGTGTTACAGATGACCTCAAATCGATTAGGGTTAATCTGAGGGGGAAGCTTCGGGATCGGGTCGATTGGGCAGATTCCCCTTCCTTGAGGGCCAGGGTAGCTCGTAGAAACACCTCCGAAGGCGATTGAAGACAGTTTTCGAAGACTAGTTGATTTCTCGAAGTCCAAAGGAACCAGCAGAACCAGGGAAAGGCGTTGCCTTTGAAGCCAAACGGTGGGAGAGGAGATCTTTTCCAGGATGCGTCAAGTTTATCGAAGAAAGAGGAGTTCGCAGAGGTATCAATCGGAGACTCCCAGGATCCCAAACTCCACACTTCTGATGCGAAGCCGCAATGGAAGAGTATGTGATCAATGCTTTCTGGGGCTTCGCAGCGGACGCACCCAGTATTATGCAGAAGACCTCTTTTCCTAAGGTTGTCACCCGTAGATAAGGCGTTTGATCCAACTTTCTAGAGGAAGAATTTCAACTTCGGCGAGAGTTGATGCGACCAGATAAGTGATTTCCATTTCCCTTCACTTCCTCCATTATTAGTAGGGATCGGATGGTGTTTAGGGAGGAAGGTAGAGTAATAACCAGATTTTACACTGTAAATGCCGGACTTTTGCAGGGGCCAGACGTAGGAGTCATGCTTCCCCAAGATGCTAGAACGTAGCTTAGGGATGTGTTCCTTCAACTCGGGAAGAAAGTTATCAACAAGGCTCACATTCCACTCCCTTGTTTCTCTTGTAAGTAGATCAGATACCAATAGGTCTCTATCTTGGGACAATATAGGACCGATTGGTCTAAGGTTTGTTGCTGGGTTAATCCACGAGTCATTCCAAACTGATGTAGATTCTCCATTACCCAATGCTTTGCCTAGGTAGTTCAGGAGGAGGTCTCTGCCTCGAAGAACCCCTCTCCAGCCATGTGACATCGAGGAAGTCGCTTGGGCTTTCAAGAAGGAGATCGTGTGGCAATATTTACCGAGGAGGACTTTTGCTAGGAGGCAATCAGGTTTGGTAAGCAGTCTCCATCCAATCTTTGCTAGGAGGGCAAGGTTAAAAGCTTGAACATAACGAAACCCCAAACCACCCATGTCTTTTGGTTGTGTCAGCTTATCCCACGCGACCCAGCAGATTTTTTTAACTCCGTCTTTTGTATCCCACCAAAACCTGATCAGAACTGACTGTATCCTTTTGCAGAGGCTGACGGGGAGCTCAAAGGCAGTCATAGCGTATGATGGGATCGCTGAGAGAACTGATTGGATCATAATAGCTTTGCCCGCTGTCGATAGGAATTGTATAGACCAGTTCAGGGCACATTGCTTCATTCGGTCTACTATAGAAGAGAAGAGGTCCTTCTTTTTACGCCCGAAGTGTTCTGGTAGACCCAGGTACTTACCAATCTCACCCTCCTTTGCTATACCAAGTTGTGCTTTCACTCTATCTCGAATATCTGCAGGCGTTTTGCTAGAGGCTACTTCGTACCGGTGGAGGATGTCCATCAAGGTGGCACACGCGTAACTGTCTGTTTTGGTGAAGATCATCGTATCATCAGCAAATAGCAGGTGATTGATCTTTGGACTGTTTCTGGATACTCTAAGGCCCGGCAGTGATCCATCTTCTTGTGCTCTGGTGCAGAGCCCTGAGAATACCTCACCGCATAGGATGAAGATGTACGGAGACATCGGATCCCCCTGCATGATACCACGTTGGGGAGTGACACATCCGACTGCTTCATCGTTGAGGAGGAAGGAGTAGGATACAGTGGTGATGCACTCCATCACCCAATGAACAAATGTATCACAGAAACCTAATCTTTCGAACACATACTTGACAAAGGACCATTCAAGGCGGTCATATGCTTTGCTAACATCCGTTTTAACTGCCGTTGAACGGTGTTTGACGGCTGCAGACGTTTTGAGATAGTGCAGGACTTCGTGCGTAATCAGCACATTATCTGTGATGATACGACCAGGTACAAATGCCGACTGGTTCTCAGAGATAACTTCTTGTAGAATAGGTTTTAGTCTGAGGGAAAGCAACTTAAATATGAATTTGTAGTAAACATTGCAGAGAGCAATAGGCCTATAGTCTGAAACTGTCTTAGGACTTTGGATCTTTGGGATTAGTCTAACGTGGGTAGGGTTAATCGTGCGAGGTAGAGATCCATGTGAAAAGAAGTGCTGAATTTCCTTTGTGATGGCAGGTCCCACCGCTTCCCAGTTGGATTGAAAGAAGCTTGCTGAGAATCCGTCAGGCCCAGGGGCTTTATCCGGATGTATGGCAAAGACAGCTTCCTATTTCCGCAGGAGAGGGAATTTGCGTCAGTGTGTCGTTTGTAGCTCTTGTTATACATGGAGAGATGGCCTTGTTTACAATCTCCACCGCGGAATTCCCCGAAGAGCTGAAGATATCAGCAAAGTAAGCACTGATTGTAGCTGCGATCTGGTCGTCCTCAAAAACCGGTAAGCCCTCTGCATTCTCAATGACAGAAATTCTATTGCGAGCTCTGCGGCACTTCGTGGAGGAATGAAAAAAACTTGTGTTTCTGTCTCCCAGAGTAGAGTCTGCTCCTTTGCCTCCAGAACTCCTCCTCGGCTTTATAGGCTTTCAGGAGGCGTAGGTTCAGTTGTGCAATGAGATTATCATCCGCAAGACTACTAGAGAGGGCTGAGTCAAGAGCTGCTTTCGTTTTAGTGATAAGTTCCTTGCTGTTGATATGGAACTTCTTGCTACAGGCTGAGATTGCATGGCGACACTTGCTGATTCTACCAGAGACAGGTAACAGCTGATTCTCGTTCCAAACTTGGGTGACCAACTTTCTGACGTCTTCATTTTCTCGTAGACGACGGTCGTATCTGAAGATCCTGGAAGATCTCTTCTTTATGGAGTCGAAAGTAGAGACCAGGGGCCTGTGGTCAGAGGCTCCGAGTTGCAGACAATGTGATCTACCATTCGGGAATACGTCAGACCACGAGCTATTCACCATCGCTCTGTCTAGGCGACAATGCACCAGGTGTGAGTGTCTCTTTCCTCTCCAGGAGAGGAAATTCCCTGTGTGTTTAAGATCAAAGAGGTCACAGGTAGAGAGGAAAGATCTGAAGTTGCTGAAAGAGCTTTCAGGTCTTTCAGTGCCTCCCGATTTCTCAGCGTTGGAGATGATCTCATTAAAATCTCCAGTGAGGAACCACGGAGAGTCTCTGGTTGCAGCTATGTCACAGAGAGAGTTCCACACAGCTAATCTCTTAGGAGTGTCAGGTTCGCCATATACAAAGCTACTATGGAAGCTCTTCCCTTTCAAGCACACTAACGTGTCAATGAAGTTTGGTGTAGCTGAGAGGATTGTGACGTCTACATCTTTTTTCCACAGGAGAGCTAGACAACCCGAGCTTGGTGTTATCGGTTCAAAGAGATACTGCTTATCAAGATGTAAGACTTCAAGTTCCTTTTCAACAAAAACGTCTGGGTTTTTGGTCTCTGATAAAAAGATAACGTCAGGGGAACATTGTTTGTTCAGGTCCTTGAGCCTCTGGATTGTTGCGGGGTTCCCTAAACCACAACAATTCCAGCTCAAGATGACTAAGGAAGATGAGGAAGGTGGGTGTGAAAATCCGAAGATTCCCTTCCCTGGTTAGCTGACGATGATGCAGCAGGAAACCCACTATCCGGCGCAGAGGAGCGTTGCTTTCTTCTGTGTGAAGACAGAATCGGAGCCGCGTGTGGGAAGCCATGCCTAGATGGTGTTTGCACTAGGCCTGGGCATTCGGATAACCAGTTCGGATCCGGATCGGATATTTCGGATTTTGGATATTTCGGAACTAGTGAAAATGGTACCGATCGGATAATTTAAAATTCTGGTTCGGATACGGTTTGGTACCTGTCGAATCCGGTTCGGATCTGGTTATATCCGAAGTAACCAAAAAATTAACGGATCCGGTTAATATTTTTAAATTTAATATATATATAAACTTTAAAATACATATGTAAACACAATATGATGCGTTGGTGTAGTGTCACGTGATGTAGTAAGTGTACTACGAGGTACATAGTTCGATCCGCTAATGATGCATATTAAATTTTGTGCTTAATTTTTTTTAAAACACACATAGCATAGCAAAGATCCCACATCGGTTAAGTGTAACAAGAAGAAGGATGGAAGAGTTAGTATAAATACTCACCAGCCAGGATGAGTCCTTACATCTTATTGGGCTTTAAACATAAGTCTATAATTTTCCAAATAGTCGAAATTTATGTGGGATTAGACTGATAAAATCGGTCTAAATTACTAGGATTATCTTAACTAAGAGTTAATTCGGATCTTTCGGATACCCGTACGGATCTCGGATATAACCCGAAACCGATCCGGTACCCGACCAATTTTGAAACCTCATCCGACCGGGTATTTTTCTAGAACCGAACCAGATCCGTGATCCGGTTTTTCGGGTAATTATCGGTTCGGATCTTCGGATCCGGATAATTTGCCCAGGTCTAGTTTGCACGATGTTCATCTTCCTAAGGTTCGTTCCAGCAAAGATCCTGGGGCTCGCTTGTGTCTTTCGTGAAGAGTCAGCTTGGTCTCGTCTTCGTCTAGTAGACTTTGGTGTGTTCAACTGGGAACGGCTTCTAGGAGTCTGTGGAGTAGATTGGTCAACCGCAGTCGTTGCTGTAAGTGCTCTAGTGTATTCCTCACGAACCCGAAGATTTTGAGTTGTAGTAGCAATGATTCGAGTGGCTCTTTCCTCCATTAAATTTGCTTCCTCCGTGTGAATGACTCTCTGCATTCTTGCTGCAGCTTCCACCGGGTCCTCCACATTTGTGTAGCGGAAGGTATCCTCACGGAGTTGCTCAATAACTTCTTCCCTCAGCGGAATCCTGGGAGGGGGAGGAAAGTCGGTGAGCTCCAAGTTTCGCTCAAGCGGTTGCCTCAAGATCTCTTCCTCACTAGAAAGGTGTGTTGTCTGAGGAGTTTTTGGTAAGTCATCTCGCGCGTCTGAGAGGTCTCCAATAGTATATGTTTCTAGACCCTGGTTCATAGGGGAGCGAGTCCTGTCTCGTCCAGACTTTCTGCCTTCTTGCCTTGTGGTTAAGGGTCTGTATAAGGAGTTCGAGGGTGGTCTGGTGTAGGGGTGGTCTCGAGAGTTACGTGCATGGGGAACAATCTTATTCTGCAGAGGGCGTCCTCTAGTCTCTGGAATCTGAACTCTCTCACCAAATGGGCGTCCATGCCAGTCAATTCTTTGGCTAAACGCTTCATCAGAACAGCGTCGTGGTACCAATGGGGGTCGAGAGGGTTGTTCCTGTTGGCGAGAGCTTCTTGATAAGGAAGGAGGAGCAAGAGAAGGGTCTCGCGGGGTCTCCAGTGCCGACGGGCAAGATCTTGCTAGATGTGTGAGGCTGTTACATATAGAGCAGTGGTAGCCTAGATCTTCATAGTCTAGGGAGATGGGGAGTTCCTCTCCTGAGTCAAACTCTACCAGCGCCTTCTTAATCAAAGGCTTTAGGCCATCGACAGAGACACGGATTCTCGCAGAAGTCTTGGTGATCTTGTATGTATCCAACGTCCCCGAGTCATGAGCTATGTTGTATATCATCTTCTCGTGCGAGAAGTGCAGAGGGAGTCCATAGAGGGTAATCCGAAGGTGAAATGGAGGAAACAGCAGCACTTATGCTTCAGCAACTTTGATTACAGATACCTTGCAAAGCCGGAACAGCAACCCACGCGAAGAGTACCAGCTGCTCTCCGCTTAGCCTTTCTGTCCAACCTTTACAAGGATCAGGCCAAGATGCATCCAAGGAAACAGGCAGAGAAAGCCCGGAAGACCACCAGGAAGACGTCACGGTGCAAGGAAGCCCAAAGTTAATCGAGGATCGACTTCCAAAAAGAGAAAACTCCCACAAGATAAACCACCTCTCACCAGAAGAAAACTTATTCGAAACGGATCAAAGAAACCCGCAGAAGTCAAAACCCTCCTCATCACGCAGGCTCCCGAGGAGCCCGAGGAGCAAACGAAAGCGAGGTGCAAACAAACTTCGAGGATCAGCCCATCCGCAATTTGATTCCGGCGCCATCAAGAAGAAGAAAGATGGATTTTCAAAATCCATCTTCTCTCGCTCCTTAAAGTTGCGAGTTGGAACTGCCGTGGTTTGGGGAATCCCTGACAGTTCGACGCCTAAAGGAGATGAAGAGAAACATTTCTCCCGACATTCTATTCCTTATGGAAACTAAAACCCCGGCACTTTGTTGCAAAGAAGACGGACAAGCTGCAATATGAAAACAGAGTTCTAGTTTCACCTTGGGACACGAGGCTGGAGGATTGGCGCTATTGTGGAAGCAAGAAATTAACCTTTAAGTTCTCTCTACTTCTACAAACTGTATTGATACTTGTATTATCTTTGAAGGGAAAATTTTTTCGCTTCCTTTGTCTGGCGACACTGGACCTCAACGAAAAGAACTATGGGATCAGTTGATTGATCTGAACACGCCCGAGAAGCTCCCTGGTTTTAACCGCGATTTCAACGACCTACTTAGCAACGCAGAGAAAGATGGTGGGGCAATTCGCCATGAAGGATCCTTCACAGATTTGAGAACCTTCTTTCCGAAGGTGATTTATTTGACCTCCAATACTCGGGAGATTTCTTGTCATGGAGAGGGAAGCGTGGTGATGATCTGGTTCGCTGTAGGCTAGATCGTGCATTCGCGAATAGTGACTGGCTGAGTTGTTTCACCGCAAGTTCCCAATACCTTGCTTTGAAGGATCTGACCACAAACCCTTATTATCCTTTTTGAGCCAGAAAGAAGAAGAAACGTGGAATGTTCCGCTATGATCGACGGCTTAAGAACAATCCAGAAGTTAAAGAACTAGTGGCCAAGACGTGGAAGAATGGATCATTTAGAACTGTCAATGACAGGATCTTTGCTATACGATCAGTCCTAATCGAATGGAGCAGACAGCAAACTCTAAACAGTAGAGCCCGTGATGAGGAAAAGAAGCACCAGCTGGAACAAGCTCTAACGGACCCTGTAAACGACACAGAGCTGATAGCGAAAGTATCGAAGGAACTCGACGAAGCCTATGCAGCAGAGGAGAGTTACTGGCAACAAAGGAGTAGGCAGCTGTGGCTCAGCCTAGGAGACAGAAACACCGGATACTTTCACGCAGTGTCAAAGAACCGCGAGTTAATGCCCTCTGGTCATTGAGAAGGCGAGAAGAGCATCTACCAGGAGGACCAAATTGGGAGGGTTATTGTCGAGTACTTCCAGCGACTATTTACCTCTATGGGTGGAGACAGAGAAGATACAATGCACTACGCCCTCTCCCCAATGATCTCGGCAGAGACAAATGAAGAGCTAATCCGCATACCATCTGCATTGGAGATTAAAGAGGCAGCATTCTCTGTTCACGTAGACAAAGCGCCCGGGCGGCGGTTTCGGCGGCTTCTTCCACAAACGGGAAAATATAGGAGCAGATATAGTCAAGGAAATCCGGAGTTCTTTGTGGGATAAGCTGCCCGACAAGATCAATGAAACCCATATCCGCTCATCCCGAAGATTCAAAGCCCAAAGACAGTTATGAATACAGGCCCATCGCTCTCTGCGTATACACTACAAGATCATCTCCAAGATCTTGACCAAGAGACTGCAGCCACCTGTTATCGAACATCATCTCGGAGAACCAGTCCGCCTTTGTCGGGCCGGGCAATATCGGACAATGTCTTCATCACTCATGAAGTCCTTCACTATCTCAAGACGTCCAAGGCTGAGAAGAGAGTATCTATGGCGGTTAAAACCGACATGAGCAAAGCTCACGATAGGCTCGAATGGGACTTCATCAGATTGGTATTTCAACGCCTGGTTTCCACCGAAGTGGATCAACTGGATTATGCAGTGTCTCTCATCGTTACTTACTCCTTCCTCATTAACGGCTCGCCAGAGGAAGAGTCACACCGAGTAGAGGTATCCGCCAAGGAGACCCTCTCTCACCATACATCTTTATCTTGTGTAGTGAGGTCCTCTCGGTCTACATGTAACAAAGCGAGAAGGAACCCTTAAAGGGGTCCGTGGTGTACGAGGGTGTCCTCGCCTCAACCATCTCCTCTTCACGACGACACAATGTTTTTCCTTAGAGCAAGCAAGGAAAATGGCGAGGCTTTATGCCGATTACTGAAACGATATGAGGAGGCTTCCGGGCAGTCAATCAACACAGAAAAATCTTCGATTAACTTCTCTCGGCACGCACCGACAGCTCTTAAATCAGCTATCAAGGATGCTCTTTCTATCCAGAAAGAGGGAGGTACCGGCAAATACCTCGGACTCCCAGAGCTATTTGGAAGGAAGAAGCAAGATCTTTTCTCATCTATTGTGGATCGGATAAAGCAAAAAGCATGTGGCTGGTCAAACAGGTTCTTATCTACTGCGGGAAAGATGATTATGCTCACCAGTGTATTATCTCCCATTCCATCGCACGCCATGTCCTGTTTCCAGTTACCGATATCTCTGTGCAAGAGAATTCAATCAACGTTGACTCGATTCTGGTGGGACACAAACATAGGAGATAAGAAGATGGCTTGGATTGCTTGGTCTAAGCTGGTGCAACCGAAAGATAGTGGAGGTTTAAACTTCAGAGATATACAGAGTTTTAATGAAGCTTTCCTCGCAAAGCTGAGCTGGAGAATCATCAACCATCCCGACAGCCTACTTGGAAGAGTTCTACTTGGAAAATATTGCAGTGAGGAGAGCTTCTTAGAATGCTCAGGAAAAACTGCTGTCTCGCATGGCTAGCGTGGAGTTTTGATTGGACGCGATATCATTGTCAACTCCGCAGGGATGGGAAGTAGCAATGGCTCTAGCATCAACATCTGGGAAAACCATGGCTCAGCTGCTCCACAGCTGAGACCCATGGGACCACCAGAGAGAATTCTCACATCTCACGAGTGTCGACCTCATGCTCCCGGACCGAAATGAATGGGATATTGGGATGATCCAGCGTGTGCTCCCATTTGAGGAACAGAGAATTTTAGCCATTAAGCCAAGCTTAACCGGGGCTCCGGACAATCTCTCATGGCTGAGCGACACGGGGAATTACTCTACCCCATATGCGCTGCGGTCCTCTTCTGCCGAGAGGATACAGAGTAAGCGGAGGATGCATCCTACGACTGGAAGAAGAATGTTTGGAAAATCCAAACAGCACCAAAGATCAAGCTGTTCATCCGAAAGCTTCATGGGGCCATTACCGTAGGCAAGCTCTCAAAGCCCGGGAATCAACACCAATGGACAGGTGCAAACGATGTATCTACACGAATCTATTGATCATCTGCTTTTCATTGGACTTTGCTAGGCAGGTTTGGGAATCAGCCTGTCTCCCCAAGCATTGAATACAAGTGGATCCATAGATTTAAGGGCAAACCGGAGCACCTTTCGAGGAAAAACTTGCCACCGACTGGAATTTCTACAGGAGCCCTTGCCCCTTGGATCATTTGGCAACTATGGCTAGCTCGTAACAAGTTAGTTTTTGAAGGAAAGATCATCACGGTGGAGGAAACAATATCCAGAGCAACGCTAGCGTAGAGAATGGATATCTGCCAAATTCAGTATGCATAACAAAACAAGCACTACCACCCGCACTTCGCCTACTGCGTTTGGTGAGAACCGATGCTGCCTGGAACGAGAATTTAAAAATTGCAGGGCTAGGATGGACAACTAATCGAGAGGAGAGTCTCCCAATCCTCGACCACTGCGCAGCATGTTGAGTCCCCTCTTGCAGCAGAAGGACTGGCGATGAGGGAAGCCCTCCTAAAGTGCAGAGAAATTGGCCTCCCCAAGCTTAGATGTGAGTGGATTCGCGATCTGATCAAAGCTATTAACTCAAGCTCCCCCACTAGTTGGTTTGTATGGCATTTTAGTGACATTTATTCTATGCCTCTTCTTTTGAATCCATCTCGTTCACCGGATCTCGGCGTGAGAAACGATGTAGCGGATGGACTGGCGAAGAATGTTTTATCTTCGGAGCTGGCCATTATGGCAGCAACAAACCCTGTTTCGAACGTTTGAATTAATATAAGTAGTGTTTCAAAAAAAAATTGTTTCGACCTTGAATACTTGAAATGGCTTATATATTTACATTATTCGGACTTGTGGATAGGCCAATGATGGAACGTGTGATGGGTTTTAAAAGTGAAGTGGTTATGCCACAGCCAATAGATGAAATGTCTTTGTCTTGGTCGGAGCAAGTGGAGAAGACACTATATGTGTGCCTCGAACTTCATGGGTCTCAATCCAGACCAAAGTCAAAGCCCTCGAGATCTTTGTTGCGCATGTATTTATGTTT
The DNA here is from genome assembly GCA_016771965.1 of Brassica carinata. Lineage (NCBI taxonomy): Eukaryota > Viridiplantae > Streptophyta > Magnoliopsida > Brassicales > Brassicaceae > Brassica > Brassica carinata. The sequence goes on along the minus strand of CM028691.1, from coordinate 33,179 downwards.
TCCTTTTAGCGAATTTTAAATTTTTTTTATCTTTTGAAACTCCGAAAATGTAATTATTCTTCAATTAGATATTAAAATTAGGCATCTATCCAGCGTATAACCGTTCAACTAAGCAATTTTGAGTAGGCCAGATCAACAATATTTGATGTTCCCTTTGTAACAATAACACTGTGAACACAAACATTTTAAACTTCTTTTTCACTCTATCATTCTTATCTTCTTAATCATAGAAACGTTTTGAAATTAAAATATAGTTTGTGAAGAGAAACACATCAGATGGAAGACAACTGCATGATGTTTTGCATATGGAGTAAGCGGGCATACGGATCACTTTCCTACTAAATAATATTAGTACTAAATAAATGTCATTTTGTTTGTCATTTACAGCAGATGTAAGTAAGAATCTGATGCGAATATCATCGGGGTCCATATATGAAATTATATGTGACATCATGGTTTCGATTTGGACAAGTCTAAGTTTTGTTCCTTGACAATTGTTAGGTTCTTTTCCAACTCTTTTAAGGTGTGACTGGTAACCATCATGAATAAGAAAAAGAATCTATATCTATCTATCTATATATATAAAGTACGTTTATTCTCTTCTCCTTGCGCCATGTGACATCCACATAGATAAGTCGAGCTCTCTCGGACCATGCAGTCTGTTTTTCTCTTTTGTTTGTTCGATGGTCTTCGTTTGTGGGGTTTTAGTATTTTACTAATGAGCAAGGCCTCGGACAATTGATAAGGTGGGCTTCAGTTACACATAACCGAGTCCAATAGGTATTTGGCTTCATCTCAAACACTTGACCGGAGAACTGATTTTGGAGTACCGCCGAGCTTCAGATTCGTTTAGCCAGCCCGAAAAATGATTATTTCCAGCGACCTTCTGGTGGAAGCCGGCGTCTTTGTCGAATTGCAAGGTCTTCTCAATGGGTATCAAAATTGCAACATTCGGAACTTGATTGCATTCAATTATTTTCATTTATACTTTAATTAACTCCATTTCCCCTCCTCACACGATCTGTCATTCAATACATTCTCTCCTTTCTTCCATTATCAGAATCTGCAGCTATAAATATGTAAGTTTCTTCCGTAAAATTCATCATTTCATTCTTCTCGATCTTTAATTTGGTTATGTTCCTAAAGAGAGTCTTCAGTGTGTGTCTATTTTTATCAGATATTAAAGATTGTAACTTTTGAGCTCACCTTACTTTGTGTCGATTACTTTTACTTATATGCAGAGGATCTATATCTACTTTACGGATTTGGGTTGAATGGAATCACTTAAAGTATATGCACAAGTAGAATCTGTGTGGGTTTGAGAGATCTGAGATTCTTATTGTTCTATCATGATCAAATCTTCCTTTTTAATTCTAATTTGTAGAAGAGTTTACAAGATTTAGATTTCCATTATTAAAAAAAATTGGTACTTAAAAAGGTTATAACGTTTTTATCATGAAAAGTAAGAAACTTTATTATTGGATTTTTGTTGCTTGATTTCATAAGAGTTGTAGTTGCTGTGTGACCTCATGGTGGTATACAATTACAGGTATTTGATCTTTGAGTGGAAATCCAGTTAATTTGTATGGTACATGTTGGTGTGTATGAAGATGTTTGCAATGAAAGGAGATGAATGCGCTAGAGAATGATTACAACGGATGCGGATTATGGTGAATAATATGAATCGTTAACCTTTAGCAATGTGAATTGGATTTGTTAAGTTAGTGGCAATGGTTTTCAGAGAAAAAAAGGAGTTAAGTACACTTGTCTTGAGAAACACCGAGCATGGCATGATGCTCTTGATTTGAACTAAAAAAGGCATGATGCTCTTGATATACACATTGATGCTTGAAAAAGAATAAAGAGCTGTTCTTTATATTAATAGATTAATATACAAGAATTTCAAATAATACCAAAATATCTAATGGTTACAAAATAAAACTTTTTTCTTTTAAGCTATAAATGATTATAATAAATTATTTTAAATATATAGCAAGTTAGTAACATATATATACATCTAACATTAATAAAACCAAATACAAAGTTAATAGAACATAATAAACTATTGTCTAAAAGTTAATCAATAGCATTTATTCTGAAAATTCTAATTGGTTATTAGATTACATAGATTACTTGATCATAAAATAAGAAAACATAAAATAAAAAATAAATACTAAATAGTAACTAACAATACTTTCATATGTATATCTAATTAAGATATTCATTTATTTTAATATATCTATATAAATAATGTATTATAATAACAGGGTTGTTCCTGTTGGCGAGCTTCTTGATAAGGAAGGAGGAGCAAGAGAAGGGTCTCATGGGGTCTCCAGTGCCGACGGGCAAGATCTTGCTAGATGTGTGAGGCTGTTACATATAGAGCAGTGGTAGCCTAGATCTTCATAGTCTAGGGAGATGGGGAGTTCCTCTCCTGAGTCAAACTCTACCAGCGCCTTCTTAATCAAAGGCTTTAGGCCATCGACAGAGACACGGATTCTCGCAGAAGTCTTGGTGATCTTGTATGTATCCAACGTCCCCGAGTCATGAGCTATGTTGTATATCATCTTCTCGTGCCAGAAGTGCAGAGGGAGTCCATAGAGGGTAATCCAGAAGGGGATCTGCGATGGGAAGTGAGGGGAGAGGACTGGTTCCCACCGTTGCAGTATCAACATCCAGTGGTTGTAGTGGAATGGCCTATTATCCAGGACATGAAGAAGGTCTTCCTCGAGTTCAAACCGAAACTGGAAGCACGAATGCCCTAGATCGGAACCAGCAGTGTGTCCTTTTAGGGTCCATTTTCTCGGCAGCGCGGAGATGAGGGAGCCAACGGGTTATTCTCTGGGATTAGTAATCCTTCCTATGAGTGTGAGGGTGTTGTCTCTGATGAGAGCTGAAGTGTCAAAGACTGGTGCTCGAACACGTCTGTAGAGCGTATCATCAGCTTGTATTGCGATATCCTTCCCTTTCTCCGAGGTGGTGAGTTTCCTAGATGCCATTTCAAGAGTATCCGTGTAGGTAGAAAAAACTTTGTGCGGAAGAGAGTGTGGAAACTTTTAGGATTTTCACAGGAGTTGAGCTTTTTACGTAAAGTTGCAGCAGGTAGGGTATTGAGAGAGTAAATCAATGAGTCAATTTGAAGGCTCTTTGGCAAGGGTCCAGTGGGTAAGAGGAGGTCCTTTGAGGCAAATCTTTTGCACAAGAGGAGTAGATCGTCGACTCTGTGCGCGGAGGTCCAGTTACTGCTTCAGGAGGTGCATGGGACTGGTAGGAGCCAGAGAGCATAGGCGCGAGTGATGGAGGTTCATCCTTGAGGGACCTGGAACCCACCGGAGGCGTGATTCCTCCACCGCGAAAATGTTTTGTACGGTGGATGAAGACGAAGTAGATCTAAAATCCAGCGGATATTGCCAAAAGCAGAAGGAATTTGAAAGTGGAGATTAGAGTGGTAGAGATCTAATGCCTAAAGAGGAAAGTCCACTTTAGGAAGCTCGAACGGACCAACGGTTAAAGACTTGCGTGGAAGAACGTGCCTGAGAGAGAATTCGAAACATGAATCACTTAACTCAGACGACATCGTCTTTTTTTTCTTTTGACAAAGAAGACGAATATATTCTTCTATTACTATACCGTTCATGTGTGGTTAACAAAGATATTTTTGATTACGAGTATTATATTCAATCAATAGCTGGAAAATAATAAACCCAGATGGGAAACTATATTTTCGATTAGCTGTTTCAAACAAACTTGATAGAATCAAATCAAATCTAAAAAAAAAAATTCTTAAACCATTGAGTACACTAAACAAAAAGATATACACAATATATACTCATTGAATATATCATATATATTTGTTAGATTTTGTTCGTCAACTTGCTATTTATGTCAAGAATATATATGTAAATCACATTTTCCAAAATCCGATTATTTGATTATAAACATTTTAAATAATCATTAACTAATCAGTATTACTCAATTAATACTGTGTAACTAACCGTACAATCTTTACAAGTTTGGTTTTATACGCAAAATAAAATCAAATACTTAGATGGATTCTGTTTAGCTAAATGCAAATATTTCTAAACCAGATTTTACTCGTATTTCTCATTCCAGATAACTGTATCGTTTACTTACTACTAGATGATGGCCCGCACACTTGTGCGGAATAATATATATCCAACTAATTCAAATTTTTGATATAATTTTTAATTTCAATCTGATTTATTTTATTAGTTTCAAATACTAAATTAACTAAAAGATACGATTTATCTTTTTGTTACAACGTATCATAGATAATTGTTTGGTACTTGAAAAATCTTTTATTTATTCTATCACCAAACCACACATGTAAAATGTATCATCATTATATTAACTTAATAAAATTTTATTAATACTTTAAAATTACATAAAAGATAAATCTAAAAACGTATGAAATCAATCCCCTCTTCATCAAAAATTTAATTGCATTTTATATGAATTTTCTCTTCATCGGAGTTTATAATGACACCTATTAACAATCTACAATAATTAAAACATAAATTATTTTAAAATATGACAAATAAACAAATTATCAGTTAAAATTATTAAGGACATGACAAATAATTAAATAATCAAAATTATGAAGAATATGACAAATAAGCAAAATAAAAATTATTAAAAACATAATAAATAAGAAAATTACCTAAAATTATGGAAAATATGATAAATAAGCAAAACTAATTAAATTTATGGAAAACATTACAAGTAAGCAAAAAATTATCAAAAACATAATAAATAAGAAACCTAAAATTATGGAAAATATGACAAATAAGCAAAACTACCTAAATTTATGGAGAACATGACAAATAAGCAAAATCACTTCATAAATAATAGTATAGATAGTAACATGATACTTGTATCGTTAACTTATCTATAATATATTTTTATCCATAATATTTAACACCACATATTTTTTTTTGTAAAAGAGTTAACACCACGTTTACGTGGTTTTTTAGGTGATGACGGAAAACTAACGACACGATAAACATATAAGAGCATGATTAACCCCGATCTCTTAGCCGGAATTCTTATTGTGACATTTTTTTTTAATATTTTTCGGCTAAGAGATGGTTCTTATATATCTAAGTAAAGCTAAGAATCCCAGTTAAGAAACCGGAGTAAATCATGGTATAAATATATTAGATATCTAAAATTATATAGTATTAAATATTGGTACTAATTAAAAACGAATATAACCGTACCAAAAATTGTAGATTTCATTTATAAAATCAATTAATTAACCCTGCCATGTGCATGTGTTGTTATAAAACATAGTGTAAATATTTTTTTCAGAAAAAACATAAGTGTAAATATAATTCAAAGTATTTCTAATAGTTTGTTCATCAGTAGATTGTTCATGGTTTGATGCGCACATATTAACTGATTAAATTATGAGTTCCAAAACTACATATCTAAATAAGATTTAAAAAAACATAACGATATGTAACACATTTTCTATTTATTTTTATATACAAATTACAAGACAATTTAAAATTTATAAATAAACAAAAATAAATATTAATCAGTTCTTGTGATTTGGTTATTCTTAATGATATTGATAATCGTATATGACGAGAGAGTCACCTATTAAAGTTAATAAGTTATAAACACAACAATTTAAAATAATGTGTGAATGAAAAAAAATTAGTATAAATGAAATATTTAAGTAAAATTAGTGGACAAGAAAAACAATATAGTGATTTTTTGACTAAAGAACGATATACCATTTCAGTGCGATTTAATCAGTTAATCTTGTTGTTGTTTTTTCTTTTTGAGAAAAAGTTAATCTTGTTATTGGGGTGCATTTTGTTCGCTACTTAGGGGTGCATATTTAATCTAACATTTGAAATAATTTAATTTTTAATAGAGTTTTAGATGATTTCAATAAGTTGCAGAAATTTAGGTGATTTTTGTTAAAGCACTCTAGAATATCAGCTAAAACCATGAGATTTAGATTTCAATTTTTTTAACTAAGAAATTCCACCCAAACATCCTAAAATCACCTAAAATCACATGAAAACTTTAAAAATCTATAACTTAAATTATGTTTAATAAAAGTGGATTTCAAAGTACTTTACGAAATGTCAAGTTCAATAACAGTGGATTTTAAATGAGTTTTTAAAATTCATGTTTGAATAACAGTGGATTTGTCATTTTTATACAAATCACCTAAAATTCTCAGTTGAATACATCCCCCTTAGATCTGTCCATTTATTTGTTTTTGTATATTGAAGATTGCATCTATTATTTTCAATTGAACCATATTTTTTCATTATAATTAAACTAAGATAAAATTATTTTAATTGCCTTTAATTATATTCGCTTTGTAAATTTGTAAATATATTTTCTAAAATTATGTATAATTTGATCTATGTTATTTTTAAAAAGTAAATAAACTGTTAGTGGATGTTAAGTTGCATTTGCACATAAAACCATTAATATCCTGAAAATATATTCACACATATGATATTCATTTTAAGCATATAGAATTACAACAACTCTTTCGAATTGAAATACAATTGTTTTTAAATTTTAGCTAGGTTAAATATTATTAATTTTGTTTAATTTATTGAGTTTTATTTTTAGTCTTATATTTGTTTGTATATTTTTATAAATTATTTTTACTTTTTATATATGTTGGTTTGGACTTAATTTAAGAGATAAATAGCTGAGGTTCTGATTATACAAGAATTATATAATAAGTTTTATTCCATCAGTTTGACAATATACGGTTTTGCAGTTCAAAAAATTACAGTATATTCATATCCATCACATATTTTTCAAAGTAGTTATTTGATTATTTTTTTGGTTTAAATGTTAAATTTTATACCAAATTTTTGTTTGTGACAGAATGTTACAAAGAAGACTAGTAGCGGAACAAAATAAACCTAATGCAACAACAAGAGAGAAAGAAGAAGCAACCCCAATGATTTACAGACAATAACAATATTAAACAGAAGGTTAACTAGCTTGTGAAGCGTCAAAACTAGGCCGAGGAAGCATTGCCACACAAGATAAAGCCTTTGATAAAATATGAGACCACGCCTTGGTAGAAATCGGCATGCCCGCAGCGCTGCTCCAAATGATTGACTTCATATACGCGCAGCTTTGCCAATCCTAGCCGCTGCAGCTGCGAGCCTCGAACATCCACCGGAAGAAGAGAACCCGAACTCCTAGAGCTTCAAATCACAACACTCCCCAGACAACCCTTAGGGCGCCATCTGGATAGTCTGATCCACCACGGAAGATCACATTTATTAGACTCGACCTCAGAAGAATTGCGAGCCACAGCAAAAGAGTGGGCGCGGTGAGAGCCACATCCTATTGCCGTTCTTCCTTGCCTACAAAAGGACCGAAGATTAGCCCACCAAAGTGAGCCAAGGGGACCACTCTGGTGCTGGGAAGACCAATCTTTACACGAGCCTCCCACGGAGAGCCTTCACTCCAATGACCCAAGGGAGATAGAACTCGCCGCCTCGCGCTAACACCGAGAACCAAAGCTAGCTCCACAATGCCTCATCGACACTACGCTACGGGGGAGCACCGGAGAGCAGCTGGACGAGACGGAAAGGAAGAAACACCACGACAACATACGCAGAAAACAACAAGAGCGGCGACGACTGAACGGAACAGAGGAGGAGCAACAACCGGAAGAGACTAAAACAGGTCATAGACGGCCCGCAAAGAAATATAACCGGGTTGTCACACACGAACAGCGCAGCAACTACGGCGACCACACAGAGGCCTTCACTGCTACACTCGCGCACCGGATACAACTCCAGATCCAACTCTACTGGAGAAGCCAGAAGAACGCACATTACTCGACGCCGAGCAAGTGAGCCACCACCACTCCGTCGGACTGCTCCTACACGAATCCAAGGCATGACACCAAACCGCCAGATCCGAGAAAAGGAGCTACCATAACCCAGTCACGGATCTCACCGACGCAGAAGAGTAGATCTGGCAAAGGGAAAAACCGAGACCCACCCCTCTACACAACCCTAAAAGCCGACTCCACCACCATTCCCACCCGACCCGACCTCGTCGTAACACCAAGCCCACGACGCCAGATCTACACGAGACCAACCAGATCGCACGATCGATCAGGCACCATATATCGAAGAGAAGGTGAACCGGTGAAGAAGCAAAAAGGAGAAAGAAAGGAACAAACGCCCCACGGCGACGGCGCCGAGCAACAAGATCTCAGAAAAGGCACTTTGGAGAGAGAGAGAGAGAGAGAGAGAGAGAGAGAGAGAGAGAGAGAGAGAGAGAGAGAGAGAGAGAGAGAGAGAGAGAGAGAGAGAGAGAGAGAGAGAGAGAGAGAGAGAGAGAGAGAGAGAGAGAGAGAGAGAGAGAGAGAGAGAGAGAGAGAGAGAGAGAGAGAGAGAGAGAGAGAGAGAGAGAGAGAGAGAGAGAGAGAGAGAGAGAGAGAGAGAGAGAGAGAGAGAGAGAGAGAGAGAGAGAGAGAGAGAGAGAGAGAGAGAGAGAGAGAGAGAGAGAGAGAGAGAGAGAGAGAGAGAGAGAGAGAGAGAGAGAGAGAGAGAGAGAGAGAGAGAGAGAGAGAGAGAGAGAGAGAGAGAGAGAGAGAGAGAGAGAGAGAGAGAGAGAGAGAGAGAGAGAGAGTTATTTGATGTTAAGATAAACAACTAATTTTGATAGAAACAAAACATGATATTAAATTATCAGATTACATTAAAATAATTAAACTGATTAAGTATACTTAAATAATTGGTTCATGAATATTAATTTAAGTAAAATTTTACAAATTTTAAAATAAATACCCAAAAGAAAATTTGTGAAATATTTTTTAGAAATCATGTTATTAAGTAAAATATTAAGTTAAGATTTTATAGATATTTATTATTTATATAGTTTGATAAAGAAATAAAGAAAGTGTAAATCAAAATTTAAAAAATTTAACGAAATATATTATGCAAAACATAAATAAAACATCTCAGTGCAATTCATTATATTATATTTTTAATTCATTAAACATATGTTGGTTTATGTTATTTAAATGATTTTCAATCATTTTAATATAGCTTGATATAAAAAGAAAATGTTTTTATTACTTGTAAAATATATATTTTTTAAAAAATTTTAATTCTTTCCTTTAATAAGTGTTTTTTAATTATATATATATATGTTGTTTGAGAAGAATAAAAAACTAAATTTCAAAAAAAAGCAATTATATATAATATCTTTAGTTTATTAAAGGTATCTTTATAATTATTCATTGTAATAATAAATGTAAGAAAGACACATATGAAATCGACTTTTCAAATAATATTGTAAAAAGTATTTTGAGATTTTTCATTTATGAAAAAATCTAATAAAATCCTAATTTGCTATCTTAATTTCTAGCCAAAAATAAGATTAGTTGCCTTTTATAGTATTTCCATTCTAAGTAATATACGTTTTAAAAAATCTTAAGAATTAATCATTTTAAACTTGATACACATAATGACAAATAATCACATTTCTATTTAAACCACGTTGAATAGAAAAAGGAGAAAAAGTATATTGACATTTGTGGATATATAATAATACTAAATGTCGATCTGTCTATAAAAGCGAGCTTGGTCCTCAAATCACAAAGCATTCAGAAGCATCTCCTTCATAGCATCAAAAACAGTTCTCAAACTTTCCTTCAGAAAAAGATTAGGCAAAATGTTCATCGAAGGCTTCAAGGTTGAATCTCCAAACGTGAAGTACACAGAGAATGAGATTCATTCAGTTTATTAAAGGTATCTTTATAATTAGTCATTGTAATAATAAATGTAAGAAAGACACATATGAAATCGACTTTTCAAATAATATTGTAAAGTATTTTGAGATTTTTCATTTATGAAAAAATCTAATAAAATCCTAATTTGCTATCTTAATTTCTAGCCAAAAATAAGATTAGTTGCCTTTTATAGTATTTCCATTCTAAGTAATATACGTTTTAAAAAATCTTAAGAATTAATCATTTTAAACTTGATACACATAATGACAAATAATCACATTTCTATTTAAACCACGTTGAATAGAAAAAGGAGAAAAAGTATATTGACATTTGTGGATATATAATAATACTAAATGTCGATCTGTCTATAAAAGCGAGCTTGGTCCTCAAATCACAAAGCATTCAGAAGCATCTCCTTCATAGCATCAAAAACAGTTCTCAAACTTTCCTTCAGAAAAAGATTAGGCAAAATGTTCATCGAAGGCTTCAAGGTTGAATCTCCAAACGTGAAGTACACAGAGAATGAGATTCATTCAGTTTATTAAAGGTATCTTTATAATTAGTCATTGTAATAATAAATGTAAGAAAGACACATATGAAATCGACTTTTCAAATAATATTGTAAAAAGTATTTTGAGATTTTTCATTTATGAAAAAATCTAATAAAATCCTAATTTGCTATCTTAATTTCTAGCCAAAAATAAGATTAGTTGCCTTTTATAGTATTTCCATTCTAAGTAATATACGTTTTAAAAAATCTTAAGAATTAATCATTTTAAACTTGATACACATAATGACAAATAATCACATTTCTATTTAAACCACGTTGAACAGAAAAAGGAGAAAAAGTATATTGACATTTGTGGATATATAATAATACTAAATGTCGATCTGTCTATAAAAGCGAGCTTGGTCCTCAAATCACAAAGCATTCAGAAGCATCTCCTTCATAGCATCAAAAACAGTTCTCAAACTTTCCTTCAGAAAAAGATTAGGCAAAATGTTCATCGAAAGCTTCAAGGTTGAATCTCCAAACGTGAAGTACACAGAGAATGAGATTCATTCAGTGTACCACTATCAAACCACTGAGCTTGTTCATGAGAGCAAAAACGGCGCGTATCAGTGGACCGTTAAGCCAAAAACCGTGAAATATGAGTTTAAGACCGACACTCATGTTCCCAAACTTGGGTTTGTCTTCTTCTCTTAAACCTTCTAGCTCTTACATTAATATTCATTAATTCTTTTTTTTTTGAGAAAAGGCATAATATTCATTAATTCCTCTTTTGTAATTATATCAATTGTATC
>CM028691.1:0-22008 GCA_016771965.1 Brassica carinata | reverse complement strand
GAACAACACCGCCTTCAGGCTGTGAAGGGCGTTTCAGACCTAAGAAGTGAGCATACTGAGAATCTGTCCACCACAACCAAGACTGAGTTGTACCCTTCGACTTAGGTAACCCTTCAACAAAGTCCATAGAACCGTCCTCCCACGTTGAGTGGAATTGCTAGCGGCTGGAGGAGCCCTCCTGGCTAGAGTTAGTATTTATAAGCGTTGATAGACTTGACATGCCGCCACATACCGTCGAATGTCGTCATCATACCTTTCGATAAAACACCTCCCTTATGCATTTCTGTGTCTTCAAAATGCCTCCATGACCCTTTGTTTACTGTCATGGAACTCTTGTAAGATTACTCAATCAGTCTTGACTCCTTCGAACAATCAGCTTTCCTTGTCGAAGCAGGCGCCCTTGTACCCGCAGTAGTCGAGTGCTGAGTGGAACCTCCTATAGCTCAGCGACCAACTGCTTCAGTTCGGTCGTCGTCCACCTCCTTACTGATCTCCTCCAATTGCAATGCGACCGAAACTGATAGTGCATACAACTCGAGACAAAATCTTTTAGAAGAAGCGCGGCTTTGTTCTCGAGACCTGGCTTGTATTGAATCTTGAAGTCAAAGCCAGTAGTTTTGTTAACCACTTCGATAATCCACATTGATCTCCCTCTGCGAGCTAGAACTTCAGGCTCTTCTGATCCGTGCGGACCAAAAATTTCCTCCTATAAGGTAGTGGCGCCACTTTTGGATCGCAAATACTATTGCCATCAACTCCCTTTCGTAAACTGACTTCATCCTCTGCCTTTCTGTTAATGCTTGGCTGAAATAAGCCAAGGGCCTCTGGTTCTGCATGAGAACTGCTCCTAATCCAACCCAGGCATCAGAATCGATCACAAAACCTCTCCAAAGTTTGGTAAGGCCTGGATGGAGAGTTGCTTTCCTATTAGTAGGATTCGTAAGCGTGATAGTCGGTGTACTAGTCCGTCTCTTCGCAAGCGACCCTCATTACAATAACAAGCAAATCACAAAACATGACAAAGACAAACCGTTCTGGTCAGACGTACGAGATCTATTACAAGAAGCCAAGATGGTTATTAAAATCCCCTCTTTCCAATTTTTTGTCGCTCAGGAGTCTCAGGGTCTTTCCTTGGTCAGCTTTAGCTTTTGCACCGTTGTGGTTAGAGCTTATTGGTTTCTCGCACAAAACAACAGCGGTTCTAGTAACGCTATTCACTGTCTCTTGCTCTGTTGGACATTTGTTTGGAGGATACATGGGTGATACTCTTGCCAAGAAGTTCCCAAACGCTGGTAGGATTATACTCTCTCAGATAAGCTCTGGCTCGGCCATTCCTTTAGCTGCGATTTTGCTTCTTGGACTGCCTGATGATCCCTCCACTGCCTTTAGCCACGGTGTGCTCTTGTCACCATGGGATTATTCATCTCATGGAACGGTTCAGCTACAAACGGGTAAGTAAATGCATATGTATTTCAATTATATTTTTCTTTAGAAAAATACCTCATAATCACACTAAAACACCTTATTATTTCAAATCAGCACAAACAGAAAAAATAACTAAAATAATAGTATGTGTTCAAAAAAAACTAAAATACTATTAACTAAAAGTGATAAATACATTTTTACTTTATATTGGATTTAGATATAGTGATTAGGGTTAGATGGTTCAGAGTAATTTAATCATATTATTTTTAGTTTAGTGATAATTTAGTCATTTTCGTTGTGTGTGCTAGTTTTGTAGTAATGTTTTTTGCTATTTAAATTTTCGTTAATCCCTGAAGAATTTACTTGAAGTGGTTTTATACAGTCCTATATTTGCAGAGATTGTTCCAGAGAGAGCGAGGACAAGCATCTACGCGTTAGACAGATCCTTCGAGTCGATATTAGCTTCTTTTGCTCCTCCTATTGTAGGGATGCTTGCTCAGAACGTGTATGGATATAAACCGATCCCTGAAGGATCCTCAAGCGTGATCAAGATTGAAACAGACAGAGAGAACGCAGCGTCGCTAGCTAAAGCACTCTACTCAGCTATCGGGATCCCTATGGTGATATGTTGCACGATCTACTCGTTCCTGTATTGCACCTACCCTAGGGACAGAGATAGAGCGAAAATGCAGGCTTTGATAGAGTCAGAGATGCATCAACTTAATGAAGAAGAAGATGACAAGTTTGGGATTGAAGTCAAGTGTTTTGGAGATGAGGAACATGATGAGACTTATCTGCTGAAGCAGGAGCAGAGTGAGAGTGTCAGATGATCATTTGAGTTGATTATAGAAAGACCAAGTTATAATTATTTTTTTTTTTGTAAAAGAACAGCACGTAAGTGCAATAGAATGGTAGATAACATTTACAAGAACAGTGTGATAGGAAATATATTGAGAAACAGTATTCTAAAAACGATTAGGTTTCTGCGTACAAGGTAAATAGGATCTAAATGAAACAATATTTCTTGAACGATTTAAAAAAAAAAAATTGGTCAGGCATTCAGAAACTTGGTATAAATGATAGCCTAATGAATAATTAAGTGCTTAACAACCTAACTATTTCTTGAATATTGTTGAGAAGTGAAGTGTTGATTAGAATGACATTCGGTTCGTATAATTTGGTAAAAACATTGGATGAGTAATATCGAACCGGACTAAACCGGATCCGACAGAAGAAGAGGAACGGGCAGGCGCGTCAGTTTTTTTTTGCTAAACTGTTAACATTCATAGAATGAAAAGTTTAGGTTACAAAAACCTAATAGGTGATACCTTGGCAAAAAAAGAAAGAAAAAACAAGGTATGCACAGAGAGTTAGATTAGAGAAACAAGTTTATCTAATCCAAAGTTGCATAAGAGGAATGAACTTCTTCCTATGTCTTCTCGCACTGATTGAGTTGCGGATGTCCCTGTCTATGCTGTTGAAGGTCGTGTGAGAAGGAGTGAATCCTGAAAGATGCACGGCTGAGTTTCGCTGCCTATTGTAGAGAAGGGATTAAGTCGCGTCAGTAGTTTGGAGTTATTTCCTTTACTCTTGTTTCCCTCGTTCTCTCGATCTCTCGCTTCTTTCATCTTCCTTGAGCTGTTTTGACTTCCAGTGTCCTTATTTAGTTTTGAGTGTTTGTAGAATTCGTGGTAAAGTTCTTATTCATTTTGAAGGAGTAAAGATGAAAGGAACAATGGTTTTGTTATTTTCCTGTGGTTATTTAAGAGAATGTGTTGCAATATGTATAAATTACACTCTCCCTTGTGTTAAGAAATGGCTTCATTATTTTTTTGGAGAGAGACATCCTTATATGTTTTGTATATAAATACTATAGAGAGGTTGATGGAGGTAAAAACAAAATAAAATAAAAAATTACGACTCTGCTGGGGATCGAACCCAGAATCTCTGGTTTCGTAGACCAGCGCCTTATCCATTGGGCCACAGAGTCATTTGATTACTTGCAAATTTTATTATTATAATCAACGTTCTAACTCAAATAACAACATGCATTAACGATATAAAGTAACGTGTGTAATTTCAAAAATCACTAAGCAATGGTTAAGCTTCTTATAAAAGATCACTAAGCAACGGCTTCTGAGAACATATTCTTACCTTTGAAAGTCCAACAAGAATCTTATGCTCTGTTCTGACTTGCTCAATAAAAGACTTGTTCACAATGATTAAAAATATTTGTAAAATTCAATATATATCACCAGTTCAGTTAATTATATGAGATATTTGATTTATCTCTATACATTATAGATGAGATATTTCATTTACCTCTTCATATATCTAAATGAAGTGGAATTAGCTTATAGTTTGGCTAGGTTTTCTGTAACTGTTCCTGGTAATATATACTGACTTGGGTGATGGGAAAGATTAGATAGTTTTCTTAAGGATGATGTGCATTAATGTTCTATGAAGTTTATTGTTTATGTCTTTGGTTCTGTTAACATTTGTTTGTCTACAATGCCATTAAAGATATTAGTTACTGTTTATAGGCCTCTCCTTCTTCGTCTAATACTATATAGGGAATCTGATTGTATATGAACCGATGATAAATAATAATAATCTAGAAAGGCTATAAACAATGTTCTCTCATCCATTCCACTTTCTATACAAGATCTTGACTTGCAGATTTGGTTCATATTCACACTAACTGACATTCTGTCTGCTGATGCAGTTTTCAAGCTAATCAATATATTCCTCTTCCAAGCCACTCTCGTGTGATGAATGACAACGTAGTGGAGTTGTTCTACCATCTCCTACTACTATGGTCATTTCACTGATATTTTATTCTTGAGTTTCTTAATTCAAGGGACTTGTCAGCCATTTGGGACTTATATATGTCCAACACATATAACAATCCCACTTTCTGCACCATAAATGATACATAATAAGTCATATTCAAACCCACATTGGCAATGAGAGAAACTCTCTGTTACCATGTTTCACTTTCAAGCCATATGGAGTTTGCTAGGGAAGGAAGGTCGCTTCAGTTCAATACAGGTATCTCATCATGTTGGGTAGCTGAAAGAGTTTTGTTGTTGCGGAGTCCTGCTTGTTTATAACTGTGTTTTGATTCACATGTTTCCTGGTTCATGTCCAAAAGGGTTCTGCAGATTTCCTGTTGTTGGAATAACTAGATAGTTGAAATAGCAATGATCTTGTTCATGCTGATTCACCTAATTTAGTTTATCTGAAGGTTAAGTCAAAGATATTCTCAAAGATCTATCTGCCACAATATTATATAGGTGAAATCGTCAAACTTTTAGACTTTTATGCAGAGTTTAATAATTGTTATTACTTTTCACTATTATCTTAAGTTTTGGGGGCATCTGTAATCTGTGTGCTGTTCACATCCATCAGTCTGAGTCTACAGTTTATCTTTCTGTGTTGTTAAATAGTTTTGGGAGCGCTTTTGTGTGATTTTTTGTTTCTCTGAAAAAGATAGGGAAAATTTTGAAGCTTTAAGGGATATGTCAGTGTTTCCTTAATGTTAAGTGCCACCTATCTTCAAACCCCTTTCACTAGGGTATTTCAACGTCTCTTTAGATGATGGAAGAGATCATATGGGGCTTGATGATGAGGAGGGAGAGAAGAGGAAGGCCATGGAGAGAAGTGGAAGAAGAGAGATAAGTCTAGTGATAAGAATGAGAAAACTTGTTCTAAAGGTGAGATTGACACTTGCATGGTTATGATCAATGTTGTTTATAGTTTTATTTGGTGCTAATGTATATGGATTTATTCAGGTATGAGGCATGGATACAGCATAAAGCTGGCAGAAGAGGACTTGTGAAGAACAATGGATACAAACAAGGTCCTCAAAAGAAGTTGGAGAAGAAGAAAAATGTCCCACAAGCAAAAACTTGCTTCATGGGAATAGTAAGTTCTCATTTCCTTATTTCAGTTGGGAGTGTTTGTAGTAAAGATGAAAGGAACAATGGTTTTGTTATTTTTCCTGTGATTTTTGTTTGGTGTGTATGTAACTAAAGAGTTATTGAAGAGAATGTGTTGCAATTTGTATAAATTACATTCTCTCTTGTATTAAGATATATGGGGTTCAGTATTTTTGAGAGACATCCTTTAATGTTTTGTGTATACTACAGAGGATGATGGCGCTAGAAACAAAAAAGAACGACTCTGCTGGGGATCGAACCCAGAATCTCTGGTTTCGTAGACCAGCGCCTTATCCATTGGGCCACAGAGTCACTTTGCTTGTATCATGAATCTTATAAACTATCTCAATGAACGTTCAAACGCAAATAACTGGAGCCAGCGCAACTTCCAACGCCAACTCTTACCGAGCCAGCGCGACTCAAACATAGCTTAAACAGTGGCTACAGTTTTCTCTACCAGTTTCTGTAGCTTCTCAGGACGAGGATCTTCAGCTTTATCTTCCTCATAAGCTGCAACATGAACTCAAGAGCCGCACGCCCTGACGGGTTAAGATTCTGTTTACAAGCTGCGTTCCATTCCACTGCTTTTGCATGCTACACTTGGACCTCCTGGTACAGTAGCTCTAGCAGCGCTATACACATTATATAATCGCAAAAAAAAAAAAATCAGAGAAAGATCAAAGATAATTTAAGTCACAGCTCATTAATGTTCTGCTTTCAATTCTCTCTTTGGTTAGGTCCCTGACACAATGCTGACGAACGGAACCTTTGTCTTCCCTGATAAATCACCTGTGACAAAGAAAGGTTACTACTACAGTCTACAGAACCATCTTTGAAAAGTTCTTCCCTAAGGTTATAGCAGCATTACCAGTAATGGAGACACTTTCTTACTGCTACAAGATGATATAGTTGATGTCAACTTAAAGCCATCGACCATTTCGTCTCAAGAGGAGCAGCAACAGAGTAGCGAGATTTTAAAGAGAAAAGATTCATTGAATAAATAAATAAACTAGTTTTTTACTTAGAAACTCAAGTATTCTTTAAGATGTTTTGAGTTCAATATTTTTAGCTATGTAATAATATGACGCTTGAAAGTTTAAGAAGAATATTTTTTCTGTTCTGATTTTCTCAGTTAAAGACTTCGTAGTCTCAGCTAGACTTCTTTGTTTCATTATGCCATGAAAGATATTAGTTACTGTTTATAGTCCTCTCCTTCTCGTCTTATACTATATAGGGAATCTGATTGTATATGAACCGATGATAAAAATATTTATAAAAGACTATAAACAATGTTCTCTCATCCATTCCACTTTCTATACAAGATCTTGACTTGCAGATTTGGTTCATATTCACACTAACTGACATTCTGTCTGCTGATGCAGTTTTCAAGCTAATCAATATATTCCTCTTCCAAGCCACTCTCTTGTGTGATGAATGACAACGTAGTGGAGTTGTTCTACCATCTCCTACTACTGTGGTCATTTCACTGATATTTTATTCTTGAGTTTCTTAATTCAAGGGACTTGTCAGCCATTTGGGACTTATATATGTCCAACACATATATCAATCCCACTTTCTGCACCTTAAATGATACATAATACGTCATATTTAAGCCCACATTGGCAGTGAGAGAAAGACTCTGCTACCATGTTTCACTTTCATCAAGCCAAATGGAGTTTGCTAGGGAAGGAAGGTCGCTACAGTTCAGTACAGGTATCTCATCCTGCTGGGTAGCTGAAAGAGTTTTGTTGTTGCGGAGTCGTTCTTGTTAATAAATGTGTTGTTTCACATGTTTCCTGCTTCATGTCCAAAAAGGATTCTGCAGATTTCATGTTGTTGGAATAACTAGATAGTTGAAATAGCATGATCTTGTTCATGCTGATTCACCTAATATAGCTTATTCTGAAGGTTAAGTCAAAGATATTCTCAAAGATCTATCTGCCACAATATTATATAGGTGAAATCGTCAAACTCTTAGACTTTTATGCAGAGTTTAATAATTGTTATTACTTTTCACTATTATCTTAAGTTTTGGGGTGGGCATCTGTAGTCTACGTGCTGTTCACATCCATCAGTCTGAGTCTACAGTTTATCTTTCTGTGTTGTTAAATAGTTTTGGGAGAGCTCCTGTGTGTTTTTCCGTTTCTCTGCAAAATGGAAATTGTTTGAAGCTTGAAGGGATATGTCAGTGTTTCCTTAATGTTAAGTGCCACCTATCTTCAAACCCCTTTCACTAGGGTATTTCAACGTCTCTTTAGACTATTTAAAGCTCTCTCGAGCTGTGGTTTCAAGGATTCAAGTAAAGATTATCTTGGATCTCTCTACGAGCTAGTCTCTCCTTTTAACACTTATATCCTCTGTTTTATTGTTTTCATGCTATTGTTGTTCATCTTACCGTCGAGCATACCTCCTGTTAAAATCATTGTAGCGCCTTAGATTTGAATTAATGAAATTTGTGACAAAAAAAAAAGTGCTATCAATTTAAAATAAGTACAAAAGGCTTAGGACAAATAGCAGATCTAAAGGCGTTTGTCAATGGATAGCTTTTATGTTCTTTATTGGAACTCCTTTTAAAGACCTGACGTACCAACCCCAACCATGTGTTTTAGAGTTATGCACAGCTTTTATGATGCTTTTGTTATGACTATTCTACTGTGGATCTTATTCTTACGTATATATTCATGCAGAGATCTTCGTACTTTTCGGGTCAGGCCATGTGACTTACTTTTCATGCAAAAAGCTTCCCCAGTCTTTTGTCTTTAAACTCTTATACTTTCGTGAAAAGATCCAACACTTTAGCCAGTTTGTTTTAGCTACCACCTTCTTAAAAGCAACAATGTTGTTTTGACAGCCTTTCAAATTTTCTTGTTTTCTGTTTGATGCTTGATGGTGAGGCAGAACGATAAACTCAAAGTACATGGCGAGTGGCATGGAAATTTCTTAGGTTCGTAAATGCTTCTTTCCATCTTTTTGTTTAGTCACTAGTATACTCAATTACAATCTTTAATGAAGCAAATGTGGTTGCTCCGAGCATAGACGAGCTTACTATAGTAAAAGTCTTTCAAAATTTGATGGGTTTTCCGCTGGTTTTGAGCTATGTTGATTGGTGATTTTAAAGAAACTATCTAGGGGATATCATTTTTCAAGCACATAATTCACGAAAAAGATTACACAAATATACCGTTCCACCTTTTATCACATGACTGGTAAAGTTAATTAACTTTTTCAGCTGCGTCATTTGCCCCTCATTTGTCAAGGTGAAAGCTGGACTCTATATACTTATTTTAAGATTGTTTACTGAACAAATCTCGTTTGCTTGGTAATACTTTGTAGTTGTACTGACTTCATCTCCTTTTCATAGTAAAGCTCACATTTCCAAAAAAAGTATTCTTTATGTTGTCTAGATGTTGGCGAAGATTTGTGAAATACTAAACATATACATTAATTTTATCATAGTTACGATATGGTGAAGGTTTGGACCTTTGGAACCCCCTATAAGAGCCTTTAGTGAGAAGGCACCACTAACATGGTAAACTCAACCAGGAACCGAGTTGAGATAGCCACTAAAAATCCTTTTGGATTCTAAACTTTTTAATTCTACCTATTTGCAATATATGTAGCAAAGATGATATATGTGTTTTTACTAATATAAGGAGTAGTTGGTTTATTATTAGTATATAATATATTGATATATAGATATATAGATACTTTTTATTTCCAGTTTGATGATTAAGGTGTTTATTAAAACACCTAGCTGGCTTGCTTTATGATGCCTAATTAACCTTGTTTAACTAATCAAATCTTATTTGTTAATTGCTAGTGGCCTCTAAGCTCATGGGCTATGTATATGGGGATTTCAGTTTGGGCTTTGCTATATTGGGTTTAACAAAACTGAGGTTAGACAATCCTAAACATGCTTTTGTGTGGTGTAATTCTCTTCTAAGATTTGCAGTGAGCTCAAGATAAACTGTTTGAACCTATTTTCTATGGCAGGTATGATATTAATACCTCAAAGGAGGTGGAGACACATAAAAACTTTTGAACAGAAATGGAAAAAGATGTAATCCTTCTTGAAATTCCTGGTAATATATAGTATATATTTCCAAGGCACAGCTTAATTTTGATAAAAATAGAAAATTATGACATCGTGAAATCACATTTGCTTTCATTTTCGTTGAGTGATGTTCCTAATCTGATAAGTTTTCTTATGATGATTTTATTTCCTGCATTCCCTATATTTCCTAGATTGCCTCTAGCCAGACTTTGGGCAAACACTCTGCAGTTACATGCACCTTAACTAACTGAGATCTAGATTGACTCTAGTCCTTGAGCAACTTAGTTTGTAGGAGATACACATTCCTCAATAGTTTATTCTTTATGCATTTACAGAAACTTTACTTTTTATACTCTCTTCATCTGTTTTCTTTGTTGCTGCGGGTATTATATGCTAAATGATAGATATCACTGTTGCATCCAAAACAATACATTTTAGAGCTCTTGGATGGCATATTCTTCCATTGTTATCATCATGGGTTCTACGTTACGTAGAAAGGGGCAGCTGCCACCACAAAATATACAATTACTTTTAAATGCACTAGATTTCTAAAACAAATCTGCAGTTCTATTGGTTAAACATTAATTGTTGCCCCCACTCAGCCTGGGTTCAAAGCCCCTTTGCTCCATTTTGCTTCTTTTTTTCTGAGTTCCCTATTTTATGCCCCGCTCAAATTTTTTTCTAGATTCGCCAATGGTTATCATTCTTCAATTCCTCTATATGGGGTGTACGTTGAATTTTTCTGGAAAATTCATAGAAAGATTAGTATACATTATTACCTTATATATGGAGAATTTTTTGGAAAAAAAAAATCTATAGAAATAAATACAAAATAAATGATAAGAATTTAGAGAATATTTGTTAACTCTGCTTAGCTTCCAAAAATCTGTTAACTTCTAAAATTTATAAACTTCTTCCAAATTTTGATTCCAATAACCTCCTCTAAAGATCTCTATATTTTTTAGCCATTAAATTAAAATCCGTGATATTTTATTTTTATGAAAAGATATAGACATTTAATTATTATTTTTTCTTTAGAATTGATAATAAAAACTTGAACTAAGTAGGTAAAAGTTGAAGATTACTTAACTTCTATACAGTGTTACAAAAAACATACTTCTATACACAACAATACAATAATATCCAATATGTATACTCTATCCACATATTAATAAAATACAAGAAGTAATTAATTTACCATCAAATTCATTTCATGTTTTCAAAAAGATTCATTTACTAAATTAAAACTCATGATTTACACTGAAGTTAGATAAAACAAAGAAAAGAAACTAATCATATTATTAATCTTTATAAAATACTTAAATCACACGTCACAATTAGGATAATTACAAGATAAATATTGAAAACCACAAGAAACACAAAAAGGGAAAACATATATTCTTACGAGATATATATAGATTGAAAGACAATTATCTTTTTTTTTTGGCAGCATTAAGTCTTGGAAGACAAATTAAGCAAGATAAATTAACAGTATTGACAAAAAATTAAAATAGGAAACAAAAGAGATTCCCCTTAAGTCTTGGAAGACAAATTAAGCAAGATAAATTAACAGTATTGACAAAAATTAAAATAGGAAACAAAAGAGATTCCCCTTAAGTCTTGGAAGACAAATTAAGCAAGATAAATTAACAGTATTGACAAAAATTAAAATAGGAAACAAAAGAGATTCCCCTTAAGTCTTGGAAGACAAATTAAGCAAGATAAATTAACAGTATTGACAAAAAATTAAAATAGGAAACAAAAGAGATTCCCCTTAAGTCTTGGAAGACAAATTAAGCAAGATAAATTAACAGTATTGACAAAAATTAAAATAGGAAACAAAAGAGATTCCCCTTAAGTCTTGGAAGACAAATTAAGCAAGATAAATTAACAGTATTGACAAAAATTAAAATAGGAAACAAAAGAGATTCCCCTTAAGTCTTGGAAGACAAATTAAGCAAGATAAATTAACAGTATTGACAAAAATTAAAATAGGAAACAAAAGAGATTCCCCTTAAGTCTTGGAAGACAAATTAAGCAAGATAAATTAACAGTATTGACAAAAATTAAAATAGGAAACAAAAGAGATTCCCCTTAAGTCTTGGAAGACAAATTAAGCAAGATAAATTAACAGTATTGACAAAAATTAAAATAGGAAACAAAAGAGATTCCCCTTAAGTCTTGGAAGACAAATTAAGCAAGATAAATTAACAGTATTGACAAAAATTAAAATAGGAAACAAAAGAGATTCCCCTTAAGTCTTGGAAGACAAATTAAGCAAGATAAATTAACAGTATTGACAAAAATTAAAATAGGAAACAAAAGAGATTCCCCTTAAGTCTTGGAAGATTTTAATCAAAATTTCATCCGACCACAAGATATAGGGGTCCCACGTCTTGTGTTTCTATGAAATCGCATTCGTCCACGTGTCATAGAGGCCATCTGGACCGTACTCTGTTCTGTTCTCTCTTCTTCTAAAATTTTTCAACTATTTACTTTCGTCAACCTTTCAGACTTCTACAGTTATCTTCTTCAACGTTGAAGCAAGTGGGAACAACAATCGCGCGATCCTATCGATCTCAGTCCGTAGAATATTCCACCGGATATTCTAATCCGGCGAAGATCCCACCGGAAACTCTGATCCGGCGAAGATCCGTAAAGGAAATGAAACGGGAGACTCTGACGTTAGTTCTGGTGTATCTCGCCGGGATCATGGAGAGAGCCGACGAGTCACTGCTTCCAGGAGTATACAAGGAGGTGGGAGAGGCTCTGCACGTTGATCCAACAGCTCTCGGAACGTTGACTCTGTTTCGTTCCATCGTTCAGACTTGTTGTTACCCTTTAGCTGCTTACTTATCTTCCAGACGTAACCGAGCGCACGTCATCGCTCTCGGCGCTTTTCTATGGGCCACCGCCACTTTCCTCGTCGCCATCTCCACCACTTTCTTCCAGGTCTTGACTTCGTAACCGTTGGGATCCTCTCCGTTTTAGTTGTAGTCAAATTAAATCAGATCTGAATAGAATAGAACAGAACAGAGTCTTGAGATTCATTGAGTTTGATGTAGAACATGTTTTGACTAGTTGACAACGGTTTGAATCAGTGTTCTAAAAATTGGTGTAGGCTTAGGCAGCAAATCGAATCTAATCAAACTTTCTAGAAAAAAATCATTTAGGCGTTTAGAAAATATGTTAATCAATAATCCCCTATAAAATATTTAATTACCCATAACGATTTCTTGAACATTGGTTTGAATGTCTGTAAAGGATAATCTATACTTGGGTTGTTACATAGTTGCTGAGATGATCAAATGTCGTTGCTTTAGTTTTTGATGTTGAGATTGTATTTGAAAACCAGGTGGCAGTATCAAGAGGCTTGAACGGGATAGGGCTCGCCATTGTAACACCCGCGATACAGTCTCTAGTCGCTGACTCAACAGAAGATAGCAACCGTGGCATGGCGTTTGGATGGTTAGGAGTCACTTCAAACTTCGGTTCCATACTTGGCAATCTCTGCGCTATCCTCTTTGCCTCCAAGTCTTTCAACGGCCTCGCTGGCTGGAGAGTCGCTTTCCTATTAGTAGGATTCGTAAGCGTGATAGTCGGTATACTAGTCCGGCTCTTCGCAAGCGACCCTCATTACAGTGACAAGAGCATCACAACAAAACACGACAAAGACAAACCGTTCTTGTCAGACGTAAGAGAACTATTGCAAGAAGCCAAGATGGTTATAAAGATCCCCTCGTTCCAAATCTTTGTCGCTCAGGGAGTCTCGGGGTCGTTCCCTTGGTCAGCTTTAGCTTTTGCACCGTTGTGGCTAGAGCTCATTGGTTTCTCGCACAAAACGACAGCGTTTCTAGTAACGCTATTCACCATCTCTTGCTCTGTTGGACATTTGTTCGGAGGGTACATGGGTGATACTCTTGCCAAGAAGTTCCCAAACGCAGGGAGGATCATACTCTCTCAGATAAGCTCAGGGTCGGCCATTCCTTTAGCTGCGATTTTGCTTCTTGGACTACCTGATGATCCCTCCACGGCCTTTAGCCATGGTCTGGCTCTTGTCACCATGGGATTGTTCATCTCATGGAACGGTTCTGCTACAAACGGGTAAGTAAAATACATATGAATTTCAATCGTATTTTTATTCAGAGAAATAACCTAGAATATAGCATTAAAACATCTTATTATTTCAAAATTAGCACACAAAAGAGAAAATAACATTAATTAACAGTCAAAATTTTTATAATTGGATTTTAGTGATTAGGATTTATATTTAGAATTTAGGGGTGGATTTAGAGTAATTTAATCGTTTTATCTTTTAGTTAGTGTTAATTTAGTCATTTTTTTCTGTGTGCGCTAATTTTTTCATAATACTGTTTTGTGTTATTCAAGTCATTTGTCATTTTCTTTAGTCACTGAAGAATTTACTTGAAATGGTTTTATACAGTCCTATATTTGCAGAGATTGTTCCAGAGAGAGCAAGGACGAGCATCTACGCGTTAGACAGATCATTCGAGTCCATATTAGCTTCATTTGCTCCACCTATTGTAGGGATGCTTGCTCAGAACGTGTATGGATACAAACCCATCCCTGAAGGATCCTCAAGCGTGATCAAGATTGAGACAGACAGAGAGAACGCAGCTTCACTAGCTAAAGCACTCTACACAGCGATAGGGATCCCGATGGTGATATGTTGCACAATCTACTCGTTCCTTTACTGCACGTACCCTAGGGACAGAGATAGAGCGAAAATGCAGGCTTTGATCGAGTCAGAGATGCAGCAACTCGACGAAGAAGAAGAAGAAGAGGAAGAGAAGTTTGGGATTGAAGTCAAGTGTTTTGGAGATGAGGAACACGATGAGACTTATCTGCTGAAGCAGGAGCAGAGTGAGAGTGTCAGATGATGATTTGAGTTGATTATTAGGAAGATTATAATTTTTTTTTTTTGGTAAAAGAAAGCACATACGTGCAATATAATGGTAGATAACATTTACACGAACACTGTGAAAGGAAATATATTAAGAAGTGCTGACCAGAAATAGATGTGTTTCGCCTGGATAAATTTGAGAATATAAGTTTGATTTGTATTCTAAGAGGAAAAAATGTAAGTGTAAATTCAATAACAAAGAAAGCTTCCTGTTATGTGGGGAGGGTTTGTGAACGAGAACTCTCCAGCTGGTGTTGGTTTGCTTAGGAAAATCTGTCAGCATAAACTCGGACGTGGACCTGTCTCTGCGTGTTCTGGAATGGTTGAGGCGTTGTGTAACATCGCTCGTTCTTCTGATGATTGGCAGTACATGATGGCGACAGAGTGTCTCTGGTTGCTTCAAGATCCGAACACTTCACACAAAGTGGTTGATAAAGCGGTTCCAACGCTTATGGACTTAGCAGAGCTCACAGATTTGAGAGACCACAAGAAGCTCGGAGATTCCATCGTGAGTCAACGTTCTATAATCAAATGAGGTCAAAGAAGGAGAGAGTTGTGTTGTACAGCAACCGAGCTCAGTGTCATCTCTTGCTTCAACAGCCTTTAGTTACTATAAGCGACGCCGGGCGCGCGGTTTCCTTGCACAGCCCTGTGAACAGACATGCAAAGAGTCTTTGGAGAAGAGCTCAGGCTTATGATATGTTGGGTTTAGCTAAAGAGAGTTTGCTAGACGCGATTCTGTTCATCAACGAATGTTCTCAGTCGAATGATCCGGATTTTTCTATGAGACAGAACAAGGTTCCTGATTACGCGGAGAGGTTGGTGAAGAAGCAGATGAGAGCTGCTTGGTTGTTTAGAGAAGCTGCGTTGAAGCATGGAGGTGCGCGAAGGAAAGGTGAAGAGAGGGAAGTGTATGGGAATGAAAGTGATGATTCAGAGTGGGAAACTGCGAGTGGGAGTGATACTGGAGATGATGGAAGAGATCATATGGGGCTTGATGATGAGGAGGAGGAGAAAGAGGAAGGCCATGGAGAGAAGTGGAAGAAGAGAGATAAGTCTAGTGATAAGAATGAGAAAACTTGTTCTAAAGGTGAGATTGACACTTGCATGGTTATGATCAATGTTGTTTATAGTTTTATTTGGTGCTAATGTATATGGATTTATTCAGGTATGAGGCATGGATACAGCATAAAGCTGGCAGAAGAGGACTTGTGAAGAACAATGGATACAAACAAGGTCCTCAAAAGAAGTTGGAGAAGAAGAAAAAATGTCCCACAAGCAAAAAACTTGCTTCATGGGAATAGTAAGTTCTCATTTCCTTATTTCAGTTGGGAGTGTTTGTAGTAAAGATGAAAGGAACAATGGTTTTGTTATTTTTCCTGTGATTTTTTTGTTTGGTGTGTATGTAACTAAAGAGTTATTGAAGAGAATGTGTTGCAATTTGTATAAATTACATTCTCTCTTGTATTAAGATATATGGGGTTCAGTATTTTTTGGAGAGAGACATCCTTTAATGTTTTGTGTATACTACAGAGGATGATGGCGCTAGAAACAAAAAAAAAAAGAACGACTCTGCTGGGGATCGAACCCAGAATCTCTGGTTTCGTAGACCAGCGCCTTATCCATTGGGCCACAGAGTCACTTTGCTTGTATCATGAATCTTATAAACTATCTCAATGAACGTTCAAACGCAAATAACTGGAGCCAGCGCAACTTCCAACGCCAACTCTTACCGAGCCAGCGCGACTCAAACATAGCTTAAACAGTGGCTACAGTTTTCTCTACCAGTTTCTGTAGCTTCTCAGGACGAGGATCTTCAGCTTTATCTTCCTCATAAGCTGCAACATGAACTCCAAGAGCCGCACGCCCTGACGGGTTAAGATTCTGTTTACAAGCTGCGTTCCATTCCACTGCTTTTGCATGCTACACTTGGACCTCCTGGTACAGTAGCTCTAGCAGCGCTATACACATTATATAATCGCAAAAAAAAAAAAATCAGAGAAAGATCAAAGATAATTTAAGTCACAGCTCATTAATGTTCTGCTTTCAATTCTCTCTTTGGTTAGGTCCCTGACACAATGCTGACGAACGGAACCTTTGTCTTCCCTGATAAATCACCTGTGACAAAGAAAGGTTACTACTACAGTCTACAGAACCATCTTTGAAAAGTTCTTCCCTAAGGTTATAGCAGCATTACCAGTAATGGAGACACTTTCTTACTGCTACAAGATGATATAGTTGATGTCAACTTAAAGCCATCGACCATTTCGTCTCAAGAGGAGCAGCAACAGAGTAGCGAGATTTTAAAGAGAAAAGATTCATTGAATAAATAAATAAACTAGTTTTTTACTTAGAAACTCAAGTATTCTTTAAGATGTTTTGAGTTCAATATTTTTAGCTATGTAATAATATGACGCTTGAAAGTTTAAGAAGAATATTTTTTTCTGTTCTGATTTTCTCAGTTAAAGACTTCGTAGTCTCAGCTAGACTTCTTTGTTTCATTATGCCATGAAAGATATTAGTTACTGTTTATAGTCCTCTCCTTCTCGTCTTATACTATATAGGGAATATGAACCGATGATAAAAATATTTATAAAAAGACTATAAACAAATGTTCTCTCATCCATTCCACTTTCTATACAAGATCTTGACTTGCAGATTTGGTTCATATTCACACTAACTGACATTCTGTCTGCTGATGCAGTTTTCAAGCTAATCAATATATTCCTCTTCCAAGCCACTCTCTTGTGTGATGAATGACAAACGTAGTGGAGTTGTTCTACCATCTCCTACTACTGTGGTCATTTCACTGATATTTTATTCTTGAGTTTCTTAATTCAAGGGACTTGTCAGCCATTTGGGACTTATATATGTCCAACACATATATCAATCCCACTTTCTGCACCTTAAATGATACATAATACGTCATATTTAAGCCCACATTGGCAGTGAGAGAAAGACTCTGCTACCATGTTTCACTTTCATCAAGCCAAATGGAGTTTGCTAGGGAAGGAAGGTCGCTACAGTTCAGTACAGGTATCTCATCCTGCTGGGTAGCTGAAAGAGTTTTGTTGTTGCGGAGTCGTTCTTGTTAATAAATGTGTTGTTTCACATGTTTCCTGCTTCATGTCCAAAAAGGATTCTGCAGATTTCATGTTGTTGGAATAACTAGATAGTTGAAATAGCATGATCTTGTTCATGCTGATTCACCTAATATAGCTTATTCTGAAGGTTAAGTCAAAGATATTCTCAAAGATCTATCTGCCACAATATTATATAGGTGAAATCGTCAAACTCTTAGACTTTTATGCAGAGTTTAATAATTGTTATTACTTTTCACTATTTATTATCTTAAGTTTTGGGGGTGGGCATCTGTAGTCTACGTGCTGTTCACATCCATCAGTCTACAGTTTATCTATTTTCTGTGTTGTTAAATAGTTTTGGGAGAGCTCCTGTGTGTTTTTCCGTTTCTCTGCAAAATGGAAATTGTTTGAAGCTTGAAGGGATATGTCAGTGTTTCCTTAATGTTAAGTGCTATCAATTTAGAATAAGTACAAAAGGATTAGGACAAAAAGCAGATCTAAAGGCGACCTATGAGGTTTGTCTATGGATAGCTTTATGTTCTTTATTAGAACTCAATATAAAGACCTGACTTACCAACCCCAACCATGTGTTTTAGAGTTATGCACAGCTTTTTATGATGCTTTTGGCAAGACTATTCTGTTGTGTATCCTATTAATCTTACGTATGTATTCATGCAGAGATCTTCGTACTTTTTTGGGTCAGGCCATGTGACTTACTTTTCATGCAAAAAGCTTCCCCAGTCTTTTGTCTTTAAACTCTTATACTCTCGTGAAAAGATCCAACACTTTAGCCTGTTTGCTTTAGCTACTGCTTTCTTAAAAGCAACAATATTATTTTGACAGAGTCTTTCAAAAAAAAAATTGTCTTCTGTTTGATGCTTGATGGTGAGGCAGAACAATAAACTCAAAGAACATGGCGAGTGGCATGGCGACTCTCTTAGTTTCTGAGGTATGTAAATGCTTTTCCCCATTTCTTCGTCTGGTCATCACTAGTATACCCATTCAGTACAATCTTTAATGAAGCAAATGTGGTTGCTCTAAGCCCAGACAAACTAACTATAGTAAAAGTCTTTCAAAATTTGATGGGTTTTCCCCTAGTTTTGAGCTATGCTGATTGGTGATTTTAAAGGGACTATCTAGGAAATATCATTTTTCAAGCACGTCGTCATTCACAAAAAAAAAGATGACACAAATCTACCATTCCACCTTTATCACATGACTTGTAAAGTTAATTAACTATTTTCATCTGTGTCATTTGTCAAGGTGAAAGCTGGACTCATTTTAAGATTGTTTACTGAACAAATATCGTTTGTTTGGGTAATACTTTGTAGTTGTACTGACTTCATCTCCTTTTCATGGTAAAGCTCACATTTCCAAAAAGGTATTCTATATGTTGTCTAGATGTTGGCGAAGATTTGTGATATACTAAACATATACATTACTTTTACCATAGTTAGGATATGCTGAAGGTGGACTTTTGAAAACCCTTATAAAAGCTTTTAGTGAGAAGGCAGTACTAACTTGGTAAACTGAACCAGAAACCGAGTTGAGATAGCCATTACAAATCCTTTTTGGTGCTAAACATTTTTTATTCTACCTATTTGCAATAAATGTAGCAAAGATGATGTGTATTTATAACTAATATAAGGAGTAGTTGGTTTATTGTCAGCATATAATTTATAGATATATAGATACTTTTTATTTCCAGTTTGATGATTAAGGTGTTTATGTATATAGATACCCCCATAAAACACATATCTGGTTTGCTTTATGATGCCTAACTAACCTTGTTTAACTAATCAATCTTATTTGTTGATAGCTAGTGGCCTCTAAACTCATGGGCTATCTATATGGGGATTTCAGTTTGGGCTGTGATATATTGGGTTAAACAAATCTGAGTTAGAGAATCCTTTTTTTTTTTTGAACAAATCCTTAACTTACAATCTTCTAAACATGCTTTCATGTGGTGTAATTCTCTTCTAAGATTTGCAATGAGCTCAAGATAACCTGTTTGAATCTATTTTCCATGGCAGGTATAATCACAGAAAGCAAATGATATGAATACCTTAAAGTAGGTGGAGACATGAGAACTTTTGAAGAGAAATGGAAATGGAAAACGAGATGTAATCTTCTTGAAATTCCTGGTAAAATAAAAAACTGAACTTCATAAAAAAAATAGAGAAAATTATGACATCGTGAAATCATATTTGCTTTTCATTTACATTAACTGATGTTCCTAATCTGATAGGTTATTTATGATGATTTTATTTCCTGCATTCCCTATATTGCCTATAGACTTTGGCAAGCTTACGGCAGTTAATTGCATACATCTTAAGTTCTTAACTAAGTAAGATTTATATTGCCTCTAGTCCTTGAGAAACTTGGGTTGTAGGAGATACACATTAAATACTCATTCCTCAATATGTTTCTTCTTTTTGCATTTACAGAAACTTTTATTTGCTATAATTAT
The DNA here is from genome assembly GCA_016771965.1 of Brassica carinata. Lineage (NCBI taxonomy): Eukaryota > Viridiplantae > Streptophyta > Magnoliopsida > Brassicales > Brassicaceae > Brassica > Brassica carinata. The sequence goes on along the minus strand of CM028691.1, from coordinate 2,111 downwards.
CCTCTTCATCTGTTTTTCATTGTTGCTGTGGATATACCATGCTAAATGATAGATACTACTGTTGCATCCAAAACAATATATCTTTAGAGCTCTCGGATGGCATATTCTTCTCTTGTTAGCATCCATGTCTTTCACTGTCTCTAGCTGTAAAACGACGTCCACGACAAAAGAAGTTCAGCCACCAAAAATGACATTTAGTGGTTGATAGTTAACGGAAAAACAACACGTAAGACCACAGGTTTTAGTTCCTATAGTATTTGACTGACTTTATAAAATATTAAAAATTAATGGTAGACATTCTTGTTCTTCCTTTTCATTTTGTCATGTTCTCGAGGTTTCTTGTGACGATGCTTTTTCTACGTACCAGATGCTCCAGCAACGTTGGGCGTAACGGTTGAGAAAACTATGTGCTAATTTAGTATTCGTAATGAATTGAGTAAGCAAGAAGATTTTGAATGGTGATTTCTTGATTCACTTTCTGGATTTGAATATTATTTTGAGTTACAAAGACTAATGCCTTTTAGACCACTATCATATAAAACTAATTAATCCCTTCCATACGTAACCACCGTTAATTTGATTACAGATAAACTAGAAATTACCAAATAGATTTCCTGTCCCCATTCCTGTATTCCAATAAGGTTGCTAGTGCTAGCATGTGAACTGTTGAAAAGAGGATGTTGAGGATTATACGTATATATACGTGTGCGTAATTTGCGTTATGTTACATGTGTGTCTGATATTTGTTCTTCTTGGTTTTACAGTGTCACTTTGGTAACTTGTTGGAATTTCTTTCAAAGTAACTCAATGATGCTGATCATATCCGAAACACGAGCATTCTGGTTTCCTCTGTCGTGTGTAAGTACCTTTATTATAAAGATAAACCCTACGCACCTTATTTTGTGTTTTTATCTTACCTTATAAAGCTTTTATGGAATTGAGAGCTGGTTGCAAAATGCTCAGGTAAATGCATATGCATAGGTTGATTAAAGGTATATTCACGTCTACAAACAATATTAAGGGTTAAATATATTCATTGGTGGCATAGAAAGTCCGAGAATTTAGACGCGTTGGTTAGAAACTTAGAAGAAGAAGCAATTCAGTTGTTTAGCTGACATTCACAACCGGTTGTTGTTTTTTAAATAAGAGGAAGAGAACGGTTTAAGTGACATCACATATTTTCATAAATACTACTTTTGTAAGAACCTAGTGGCTTCCGTAATTATTTAGTATTTTTTGTACCTGCTTCCTCTATTCGACACTGTGGTCCACTCTGCGAGGAACCCTAATTCAACAAGCAATTCAAATCCCTCTTTCCCCTAATTAATTTAATACGTTTGTAAGAGTCAGGTCTAGTTTTTTAAAACCCTTTTGAAAGTTCGTAGGCTTGGGATTATTTCACTTGAATACATTAATGAAACGAAAACCTACACGTTAACATCCGGATGCTTCCCTGTAGTTTTTTGTATAATGTTAAATCTGTCAAGCTTCATGCGTATTCGTATGCTTATACTTGCAGTGAATGTATAATGAGTTAAATGACATTAGTTATGGTATTGCGAATCCACATAAAAGCTTCTTTTTCACCTACAGTAGTTATTGCCTACGCTAAAATATCTTCTGGAAAATGACAGATTTTGATGCCCTCATTTGGTTAGACATTTTCTTGTTTTAATTTTCTATGTTTCGTAATTAGATTGTGTTTCTTGATATAATGTCTTTCAGTTTGAAGATCTTCACGAAACCTGTGATCTTCATTATATAGAAGACACAGAAGAAAAAGACAAACTCAAGATATGCCATTGGCTGATTTTTTTTAGGCCTGAGGGAGAAAGTCTTTTAGGTTTTGAAGATGGTGGAGACTTAGATAATTTTCTGCACCCACTTCTCCTCTAACCAGCTCCTCCCTAATGGTCAAAATCCATCACATCAAGCCTGTCACAATCACTGATAGTAAGTTATTCTTCTGATATTTACCAAAACTTTCCACTGGTACCTTGTCCTCCGGCATTTGTCTGTCCATTACTATTGATCTCTTAATTTTTATCAAGTGGAATGGAGTTAGAATATGATGTTTGGTTAGCAATGGCAATACTTTTATAGTGTTACTA
>CM028690.1:58180925-58209656 GCA_016771965.1 Brassica carinata | reverse complement strand
CGCCTTGTGCAGCTGACCCATCCACGTATCTGTTTCCACCCCATCAATATTAATGTTAGTAAGAACGCATGCAGAAACATGGATTATTAAGGAGAATTAGTTACATTAAGAGAGGGTAGAATTTATGTATGGCTCAAACGGCAGACCTAACTCACAAGTCATGCAATAAGTGACATTTATGTAATGTGATGAATTGTAGCTCAAGACACATTTAATATCACCTCGTCTCCTTATGCACTTGCATCTAAATCTATGGCTCCCCCGAGTTCTCTGAATACTTATATTAAGTGTGTTTTAATTTTAAAATTTAAATGGTTTTTTATATTTTTAATGCATATATTAAACAAATTTTCCAGTTTTTACATTTATTTTAATTCCTATTTAATAATATCAAACAAAAAAACTTATTTAATATAAGTAAATTTTCGTAATCAAAAACTTTATATAAACGATAATAAAACTATTATGAAAAGACAACATCCGGATATGCCCCGGACGAAATTGGATTCAGCCCATTTGAACCTGCTTCTTATATGGTATACCCCATCCATACCTAATGGTCACAAGAAAGAGAGGTCACTCTCCTTTGTCTCATTAATGACCACCCAATTTTCTAAATATCTTCTCTCTAAAACGCAAACACACACACAATCCCTTAAAGAGTAAGTTGTGTTCCTAATAATGTCTGTAAATCAAGTTCCACCATCAACATCGTTTCCTCTTTAGTATATGATCCTTAATCAACTCCTAATTAAAACATCTTACCTAATCTCATTTACTACTGTCGAATATCGATAATGCAACCACCACCATCAAGAGAGATTGTGTTTGTATTAAGTACCTGTAATCGTATGAGCATGGAGTTGAAGGTGTAGGGCAGCTAGAGAGGGAGAAGAGATTCATGAGATCGACTTTACAAGTCTGAGTCAAGCACCCGATCTTGCTGAAACTCGAAGACTCCTCTGCTCTGAACACTCGACGGTTCTCTGTTTTTCCTCTCCCACGGAACCTGCAGTTCACCCACGTCAGCTCGCTCCCCGTGTCCACCACCACTCTGAACCTTCGCCGGCGTTCCGACTCTGATCTCGGCGAAATACTGCGCCGCTCCGTAGTCGAAACCTGATCTCAGAGTTAGCCTCGCTCCTCCACCGTTGGTTGTTGTTGTTGTTGTTGTCCGTTTATGAGAAATGAGGCTGTGGCGTTTCTGGTCGGAGTCGATGATGTCTTCAATGCGGCGGAATGAAGTCGGGAAGAGAGTGTCCCTGTGTGCCAACTCGAGACGCATCACCGTGGAATATGCGGAGGAGATTAGGAGTGTCGCGAGGAGGCACAAGAGAGCTGCTCTCGTTGTCTTCATTTTGGTCCTCTCCTTTTGGGTCTCTGTTTCTGAAACAGAGTATTTATATACATTGAGGAAGAGTTGAAAACAAACGCCTTTCTCTCTCTCTCTCTCTTTTTTTGTAACTCTCTCTCTCTCTTTTAATTATGATTTTTTTAACAACTTCTAATAAACGATACTATTATTTAGGTTTCTCATGTTTAGAAAAAAACATATATTTTTCATTGAGAATTAATTTAGTTGAACATATATATATTACTATCCAATAATCAAAAGTCAAAAACCGAAAATCAGACAATCAAACCCAAAAAAAAAAAAAATTATCTTAGGAACTAATAAAAACATTTTCATTTTGTTTTTTTTTAGATATATTAGTCTTATTAATTTTCCTTTACTTACTTATAACGATTAAACAATTTAATCTGGCATAGTTTGACTAATCGGTTATTTAAAAACGGTTATCAACTTTACTCATGGAGATTATTATAAATTTTAATGTTAAATTAATATATCCAGTATATAATTCGAAGAGAATAAATAAGGGCTAATTTCACTATCGATTTTCTTTTTCTTTTGCCATTTATTATCTAAAATTCAACGATAAAAAAAAAGGTTCAAAACTTGGAGGCTTAATGGTCAACAATGACAGAATTAATAAGGTATATATGAAATTATATTGTTTTCGCTTATTTTGTGACATAATTATTTAACAAATACTCTAATATTTTATGTTAACGTTAACAATTTGGAGTTGACATTACATTTATGCGAAAATTTAGATTCCGAGATTTTGAAAAGAAAACGATCAAGAACATTAAAGGACGGTTACCACTTATTTTACGACACAACTGTTTAGCAAATCGTCCAATATTTTATGTTACAATTTCAAGTTGAATTTACATTAATGCGAGAGCAGATTTTACTTTTTTTCATTAAAGGTGAATGCATCTAAATTTACATTTTGAGATTTTGAAGAAAAGAAAAAAAAAAACAAAATCAAGGCGACAAGGACTTTAAAGAGTTAAAACCTGCGTTTGTTTCCGACAGATGAAACAGTTTCTAGTTAATTATGAATCTGCATAGGCTAGAAACTGAAGGTAACAACAATTCAAAGGTAATTAAGAGTAACACTAACAACAAAACAAAAACAAAAAAAAACGTTGGATATGATTCATGATTGGCCAATTGGGGGTAGGTATATGATATATTTGAATGGAGGATATACGTGAGGAGAAGATGCTAGCTAGGGACAGAGAGTCAAAGTCACAAGAGCAAGAGAAAATTTCCAGTTGTCATATAGTCGTTGGTTAGCTGTTGCACTCTTGGATTCTTTTAGAAATCATATAGATTTTATATTCGTTTTTAGAAAAAAAAATTATATTCGTCGGTTCAGATTTCAAACTAAAAAAACTGTATTAAAACTCGAAGAAATATATATAATATATATATAGAGAGAGAGGCTACAAAACATGAGAAACATATATTGGATTATCCAAATCGAGAGAGAGATGCGTGCACACTGTGATGCGTTGAACTCCAATCCAAGCCACGTACTGTTTAATCATTGTCCAAATTATTTTCAGTTATGGTATTTGATATTTGTTCATCAACTAATATCATAACTAGACAAAAATATAAGTGTGGAATATTCGATAAAACTTCTAAAGTTTCATCTAAGCAAATGGTATTATGGTGGTAAAAGAGAACTTGCCATCAGTCATGGATTTTTACTAGGAACTAAAATTGTTATTGTCTTACTACAAGATTTTATTTAAAAATCTAAAACTAGAATATTTGTCGGTATCAATGAATTTGGATTTTGGTCTAGACAGGTTATAAGTATATCAAAAAAGCAGTGCAATTTGTTTATTCATGTGTTAGTATTGCAGTATCACCGAATGTCTTATTTGAGATTATAAAAGTTACAAAAGCGATAGATAGTAGAAATCCTAACTGCTCAGAAAATATGTAACGAACGACAATGACAATGGAGGAAAGGAGATAAATTCAAACTGCCAGTTTGCACCGAATAATTGTATACAATTATAACAGTCTTAAGGTGACGACAAGAAAAAAAAAATTCTTTAACAACCCTAAAGACTTCATGCACGGCCTCACGCTGCTACTTGCATTATCTTAATCTATGATATAGCTAAGCTTATAGCTTCATCTATTAGAGAAAAATGTATAATGTACGCGTTTTGCTTGTTAGACTTGTTTATTGTAAAATGTATATGATGTATCCATGATAAAACTTTATATAAATAAAGTTTTTTTTTTTTTGAAAAGTATGTGTAAAGTAATATTTACTAAAGGGGCGTATATATAGACTAGCTTTTTTAACTTATGTCAAATGGAAATCGAGTAAAACTGTTTTTAATATTTATTGGTGTTCAAAAAAAAATATTTATTATTATCTATCAGAAGGTCAAATGCATTGAGAAGATTACGATATAAGGTAAAGGGAACAAAGGCCGGTGTAGAAATCTCTGCCGCAAGAAAAGAGAAAAACGACTTACCCTAATAACTACAAGCAAGTAGCCCACGTTACGGTAGTCATGAGTTACCATTTTGGGAGGTTTTTGATATATATTTTTTTTGCACCTGGAATTTTCGAATATGTTTCATCTTTTTATCCAAAATAAAATATGTAACATCTTTTGAGCCAATATTTTATTTTTGTAAAAAGATGGAAACATATTCGAATCTTCTAGGATCACGTGAAGCGGTAATTCTTTTAAATGGGTTAGTTTACACACTGATGAAACTAAAAGTCTTTAACCATCGTTTTTTATTATCCAGAGTTTCTTTGATCGGAGTTCGGCGATATAAAAAACTGTTTGTTAATTTTTAATTAAAAAGTTATTTTTTAAAGTACGAATAATCATGTTCTATATGCCTCGATGGATTTTTCTAATGGAGGGGAAAAGTCTAGGAGTGATATTGAACGCCTCGTTGTTTGATCCCAAGTCTCTCAACGTGTATGTCGTCAAACGACTCAGAGTCTCAGACAGATATCGAGATGGTGGAAGCGCCAAACCGTTTAGATGCGATTTGTATTGAACTCAAATCTGATATAGCTAGTATGATCTTTCATTCATTCATGCTCTTGTGTGTTTTATATCCAATACTGATCCAACATGGCAACATATATATAACAACAGAGATTATTTTATTTATATATATTAATTACTGAATATAGTACATTTTCTGGTTAAAAATTGTACATAGCGAGTTTAATTCTATTAATTTCAGGAAAGAAAAGACAGGTAAGGTTATACCATTTGTATGACATGAAAGTAACAACTAGGTTAATCATACAGAGACTAAATAATATTTCAGTCGTGACGTGAAAGTAACAACATATTCTGATTATTAGGAGTATGATCTTTTTACTCATTCATGCTTCTGTGCGTTTTAAATCTAATATTGATTTGGTCCGTTCATCGCGGAAGAGTTTACTCTAGATTAAACTAATCTATAAGAAAGGGATGGTTTGGAGAGATCTGGAAAATTGCAAAACATGGGTTAATCAAGTTTATTTCCTTCTGGCTGAAAGAATATGGTCTCACGTACATTCCATCATAACATGTTTTATTCACATACGTTCGGACTAGCTGCTAGAATCAACGTCCCACATTGTTATGAAACCAAATCAGTTTGTTACCACGTCAGCATATAAATAGCCAAAACACACACACACACACATATATATATATATATTATTTTGTTTTACCTTATATATTAATCAATGACATATAGTAAATCTGGTAGTTCAAAAACTTTTACAAAACCAGTTAAATTCTATTAAACCTTTAAGAAAGAAAAGACAGCGAAGGTTCTACCATTCGTATGACATGAATTAACAACTAGATTAATCATAAAGTTTGTTAGAGTAAATAATATTTCAGTCGTTGTTAAAATGCCGCGTTTTGATTTATATATATGCATGGACTATGTCTATGTACACACGTCAGAAGAAGAATGACCTTATTTTACTCATACCTTTATAAATTAAGAGTGTACGTACCGTATAATATAAACGTTTGGTACAAGGAAAGAGGAGATGGTGTGTAAATGGCAATGCTATCATGACATCATCCATACCCCGCCATTTGCTTAATTTACGGATCATACATTTCCATCTTACTTATAATTGTTTTTTGTATTTATCTGATCTTTTTCTTTGTTTATCTGACTTCCACTACAAGAAAACACGGCATATTCCGACGAACATTCCGACGGATGGAGGGTCGTCGGAATTTGTTGACGACATACCGACGACATACCGACGAAATTTAAAAACGAAGTCGCCGGAATGTCGCCGAAAATTTTGACGACTTTCGAGAAATATGTGTCCGCCGGAATATAGTGACGGAATTCACCCATTATACCGATCATATATATAATCGTTGAGGTCGCCGGAATTTCGCCACTATATACCGACAAAATTCGACGACTTTCCGATAATATAAATAACGTTGAGGTCGCCGGAATTTCACACTATATATCGATGAAATTCACGACTTCCATCATATATATATAATCGTTGAGGTCGCCGGAATTTCGCCACTATATATCGATGAAATTCTACCTAACTTTATGACAATTAGATATGACCGCTTTATAGCCGCTTGAGATTGAAAACACCGACGGAATTCGACTTAATATGACCGTTGGTCGCCGGAATTCGCCGAATGTCGCCGGATTGCTCGAACCATTTTCCTATAAATGCAACCTCTCCTCATTCAACTCATTCACTCCTCATTCACTCTTCACTCTCTAATCACAATAATTCCGAAAATCATGTCTTCGTGAGTTTATTATCGTCAGGATGGATAAACCTCATATGGATCCCAACACCAATTTGCTTACGATGAATACGGTCAAGGGATCGAGAATTCATGAGGCTTGTTCAACAAAGAACCTAATCAAAACCGTATGTTAAGATGTCCCCGCCTACTTGCAATAATAATAGAGTTATAAAAGAATTTGATGTTTGGTCTCATTTGTATATGAGAGGGTTTTCACGTAATTATAAAGTTTGGTATCTTCATGGAGAAACCGGTTATGAATATGGTAGTATTAGCTAACCTCACCGTTAGCTTAACCTCACCGATATTAGGTTAAGAACCTGTAACGGATATGATTATGGTGTGCACGAGCGTGATGGTACATGATCATTATCGAGGGAAGAACCAAACCCGAATCTAGAGATTTTTCGACATGTGGATGCGTGAAAACAGCCTTTATATAAAGGTTGTAGAGATGGTCATTCACCCTTATCATCCGCAACTAGATTGATGGGTATTAAGACGCACTATAATTTGGTGAAGAATGTGTGGACGCTGACATCGATTTTGTCAAAGGTATTCTACCGAGGATAATCTTGCACCGGTTCATACTACGAGGTTCAAACTTGTTATGGTCTTCAACTACCGCACGGCGATGATGTATGTATTGACAACCGCATGATCTACCGGGAGCTGATAAGGAACGGGTTAAATGCAAATTTTGTAGAAACCTCGCTATCGAGACGAGGGAAGAGTTCCGTCCCGCTCAAAAGGATGTGGTATTTGCCTTTGACGGAAAGATTGAAGAGGTTGTATCAGTGTGAGCGACAGCAAAAGCAATGAGATGGCATGCGAGCATTCCACAAATGGTGAGATTAGACATCCTTCGATGCGAAGGCTTGGAAACATTTCCAATAACATATCCGAATTTGCGGAAGAGAGAAGAAATGTTTATCTTGATTATGTACTGATGGTTTCAGCCCATTTGGAAAGCATGGAAGACAGATTCTCTATGGCCGTTATTGTGACACCAGATAACTTACCGAAGCTTGTGCATGCGACGAGAGTTTTGTTCCTCTCAATTCTCGCCCCCGGCCGAGCATCCTAAGAGATCACTAGATGTGTTTCTTCAACCACTGATATATGAGTTGCAACAACTATGGGTGCATGGTTTTGAGACATACGATGTTTCGCGGTAAAGAAAATTTTCATACGCGGCAGACTTATGTGGACAATAAGTGACTTTCCAGCATATGGTATGTTATCCTGATGGACAACACATGGGAGGCTATCATGTCCATATTGTCAAGATGACACATATGCTTTCCAACCAAAGCACGGAAGGAAAACGTGTTGGTTCGACCGTCACGTAAGATTTCTACCACCGATCATCCATACCGGCGAGTAAGACTTTGTTTACTTAAGAACAAGCAGATGTTTGATGGTCCACCGAGGAAGTTAGTGGGGAAGATTTGTGGAAACAGTTGAGGGATTTTGGTGCGATAGAACGCCGACGTAGGTGGACATGAAAACATTCGAAGTCGATGCGGTTGGAGAGCTACATAACCGCACAAAAAGTATTTTCTCGATCCGCCATATTGGAAGGATCATCCGCGGCATAATTTAGATGTCATGCATATCGAGAAGAACTTTTTGACAATCGATGAACACAATCCTTAACATCCAAGGTAAAACGAAGGATAATTTGAAGTCAAGGTTGGATTTAGTCGATATATGTGATCGCTCAACTTCACGCTGATGAGAACGGTATGGCCCCTTTTCCCATTTATCGGCTGGATGGTGCTGCAAAAGAAGAGTTCTTTGATTGATTACGATAGAGTGCAATTTCCAGACGGTTATGCATCAAATTTCGGAACTGCGTTGATAGAAGCGAAGGAAAGTTTATCGGCTTAAAGAGTCATGATTGTCATGTAATTATGCAGCCCTTCCGCTTGCTTTTTCCGCGACTATTGCCACGTAATGTTCATGAAGCAATTGCAGGTATCTTTTATCTTTATATTTTAAATGATTTTTATATTTTATGCTTATATAAACCTAATACTTATGAAAATTTTGTCTTTTATCTATGTAGGATAAGTGTTTTCTTCCGCGATTTATGCACCGTGAGCAGTGACTCCAGAGGGTATTAGTAATCAAGGCAAACATACCAGTCAGCATGTGCAACCTCGAAGATATTTCCTCCATCATTCTTTGATGTAATGGAGCATCTTGCTATTCATCTCAAGAGAATTGGAACTTGGTGGTCCCGCAGCATCGATGGATGTATCTTTTGAGCGCTATATGCATCATCCAAGAAGAAGGTGGGAAATTCAAGCAAGGTGGAAGGATCTATAGTCGCACGTGATCAATGAAGAAACCGCAATCTTTGCTGAAAACTATTTTCCATCGAAGTGCATACAAAACCAAGACCTGCTCGGCATGATGACAGAGGGAGAGAGCAACATATCATGTTACTGTCCCAAGCATGTTCAGGGAAATAGACGACTTAGTGGAAAACCCACGGCGGAGACTTACCGAGACCGAGCACGCCATTTGCAAACATATTTGTTAACCAACCGTGAAGAACTTCAACAATATGAGAGGTAAAAATATTTATTCATTTAAATAGTTAGATTAATATATATTCAATAAGTTTGATTCATATTGACAATATCTTTTATATAGTGTTTATATGGCGAGTTGCAGATGACTCACGTGCATGCATGTAAGATGAGCTTCAACAACTCGCACATAACGGATTTGCTGCATGGTTTCTTAGTTATGTGAGTCATATATCATATTACCCTATGCAAATGATATATTAGTTTATATTAAATATAAAGTAATTAACTTTCCACTAATATATGTCTTTAATTTATAGGTGGATGATGGTTTGGCTAGAGGTTTTGTGTTCGATGATTGGATACGAAATTGTGCGGGACCAAACTTTGTGGTCAGATCATATCCAAAATATTGTACGCGAGGATATGCATTCACAAGAAAAGGTCATTCGAGATCAACATATGATGCTGGTGTTTCGCCTTCTTCCTGATGATGTCTACTACGCAACATAGAAGAAATATTGGAAATCCAGCTCGGTATGGTTGGATTGCGGTGTGTAGTATTCTATTGTGATTGGTATGACACCACCCCGGATAGAGGAGTGAAGACAGATGCTTGGTGTTACATCACCATTCACGGAAACTTCAATATTATGATCCTTTCATTCTAGCTTCGCAAGCTGATCAATGATATCAATTTATTCATAATTTTAATAACATAATTAATGGTTTATATTTTACTAATACTTGTATAATTGATAGGTGTGTTACATCGCTACCCTCGGTGACGCATGCAGACGATCCATGGATCATCAGTAACACAAATCAACCCAAGAGGACGAGTGGATGGAACTCTCGATAATGAGCCATTACAACTGACTCTACCAGCAACGGAGTGCGCTTGAAGATTTGGGAGATGTTGGACTCGCTGGAGAATTTTTCCGAGTTTGACTTGATGCTATTGTACATTCGAGTCAAGCTGAGGTTGGGGAGTTTGATGAAGATTCTCAAGATTCAAGATTCTGATTAGAATTTTAATTATAACATCTTAGTTAAGTTGTAATTTTTTTTTTTTTTAAGATTCCGTCGGTATGTCGTCGAAACTAATGAATTTACATACCGACGGAATGTGGTTTATTCATGATTTACAATAGTCGCCGAAATTCCTCGAAAATTCTCGAATTTAAATTCAATTTAACCTAAATTTTTTTTTTTTAAGATTCCGTCGGTATGTCGTCGAAACTAATGACGACATACCGACGGAATGTGGTTTATTCATGATTTACAATAGTCGCCGAAATTCCTCGAAAATTCTCATCTAAATTCAATTTAACCTAAATTTTTTTTTTTTAAGATTCCGTCGGTATGTCGTCGAAACTAATGACGACATACCGACGGAATGTGGTTTATTCATGATTTACAATAGTCGCCGAAATTCCTCGAAAATTCGACGAATTCACCTAACCTCTCAGGTTCGTTGAATGTCGCCGAATTTTCCGAGGAATTTCTCGACGACTATTGTAAATAACATTTTCTACATCAAAAATACTTATATTCGACACAAAACTTTGAAAATAACACATATTAAGTGTTTAGTATAATATTAGATCACAACCGCTCCAATATAACAACTCATTAAAATATTTATATATGTATAAATATATTTTCTTAACATCTTATCTTCACACACATATACTTATACAATCATATTCATCTAATCTTACACTACAAATTTTTTGTGTGAAATTTTGTTATGAAAACATTTTCATAGTTAAATCTTTATGCAAATACTATAAATATTATCAAAGATTTGGATTTTGCATTTACAAACTTGTTTTAAAGACCTAAACACAATGTCGCCGAACTGGCCGAATATACCGACGAATTCTCGACGAATTCACCTAACCTCTCAGTTCGCCGGAATTCCGAATTCCAAATTACCCGGGAAATTAAACCGCGGAAAATTTTCGTGAACCGCCATTGGTTTAAGTTTAATGATTCCGACGGAATACCGACGAACACGGTCCGCCGGAATCATTAAACTTAAAAGCCCTAGCTTTCTTCTTCCTTCTCATTTCGCCGATTCTTTCTTCTTCCTCTCCGGCGATTCCGAGGCTCCTCCTTCTCCGGCGACTCCGGCGACTCCGGCGACTCCGGCGACTCCGGCGACTCCGGCGACGCCTGTTCTCCCTCTCCGACATCTCCCTCCCACACACCATAAACATGTAATTTTCTTAACTTTTTCAATTTTAAGATTTAGAAAGTTAGATCTTGGGATTATAGGTTGTTTGATTGAAAACTTTAGGATTGAATGGATAATTAGGATCTATTAGTTAGGATTGTTGTTTACAAACTTGTTTTAATTTTTTTGGGGTTTAATAATTTCTGTTTGTTGAAATTCAATAATTTTGTGTTTTTAAATGTATTTCTGATTTTTAAAAACGTTTTTGGGGGTTTCCAGTAATATATTATATATAATAAAACGTTTTTAATTTTTTTTATAATTTTTAAAACATATTTTATAATTATAAACATTTTTAAATATTTATAAACATTTTTCTATATTTATAAACGTTTTAAAACATTTTTATAATTATAAAAATTTTAAATATTTATAAACATTTTTCTATATTTATAAACGTTTTAAAACATTTTTATAATTATAAACATTTTAAAACATTTTTATAATTATAAATATATTAAAACTTGTAATATTAATTTTAATATATTTTTAAATATTTTAAACTTTTACTAATATTTATAAATATTTATAAACATTTATAAACATTTATAAATATTTATAAACATTTTTACAAATATTTATAATCTTTTATATATATATATATATCTATATATATATAAATCTTTGAAAAGGTTTCGATTTATTAATTTTTAAAAAATTTAGGTCCGACGAGGCACGCCGCTCCACCGCCGTCGCTCAGCACCCGTGGCGCCGAGGTTGTTCGGTGAGTACTTCCCTGCATCGGATCGCCTCAGAACAAAACTCGGTTCCCGCTTATGTTCCCGCTTATGTTCCCGCTTCCAGCTCGCCGATCCCGCCATGCTCAGCAGAACCGGTCATGTCAGCTTGAACTATTGGTTCAACAACCAGGTCGAGAGCATCTCCCGGTTCTCCATCCCAACCCACTAACCGGGATATACAACTTGGTTAGTATTTTTACTTTATTCAAGCATTATGTTTTTCCTTAATTAACTTTCTAACATGAAATTTTTTAAAGGTTCCAAAAGTCCAGCAATGGCATTAGCAGGAGCATCAACCGATGATGTATTCCATGTTCGCACGGATATCCGGTGGAGTGTGATCCCTTCCGAGGAGCGGAGTTGTGGTTTCACATTTATGTAACTTTTAGTTTTTAATGTATTTTAATATTTTAATGTATGTTTGCATTACTAATTAAATCTATGTGTGTTTTGTAGCAAGAATTCACTTGAGTCCGTCCGACGGAAACAACCGCCGAAATTCAACGAAGGCCATGGACTCTTATACGGCGCATCAACTCGTGGAAGACAAGATGGCTGAAAACAAGAAGCCACGGTTCATTAATGGGACGGTGTGGGAGCAGTTGATAGTCCATTGGGAGAAGGACGACATCAGAACGACGCCTCGAAGAACTCAAGAATCGGAAGAGCGATCGGCGGAAAGGAATGTATGTGCACAACCTCGGCGCTGCTCTATGTCCTCTAAGGAGGATCAACTTGTAAGTGATTCTTTTTATATCTATTTATCTTTACATTTATTTAAATTATTTTTTTAGATATTCTTTAACTAATGTTTTTTAGATTGAAGCAAACGACGGTAATCCCGTAGACGCCTCGAGCTTATTAAAGAGGCTCACACTAATAAGAAGACCGACAAGTTCGTGATCCCCTAATCGAGAGGTCGCTGAGTTGGTGGAATCTCGTAAAGAAGCTTATCAAGCGCCTCAGCCTTTCTCGATGACGGCAATTCTACTGGTGCTTCAACCACCATGTCCCGACCGCAAATTAACGAGATGGTCGAAAAGGTAAATTTTAAAATAAATATATATTTCTTTTATAATACTGTTTACTAACTTTAAATATTCTCAGGGCGGTTCCTAAAAGGAAAGGAGGCTATTTAGTTGGGTTGGCCTCGCCGTTTTCTCAGATCCGACTTCTTCTTCGCAAGCTCCATATGCCATCCCATGATTCTCGAGCAACTACAGCAGAGATGAACGGATTGTGGCATTGGAGGAGCAGAATGCCACAATTCTTGCCGAAGTTAGCGGATTCAAGGAGGGCCAACGCGAGATATTGGAGAAGCTTGATCGCTTATTTCCTTCCGGTCCCTAGTTTTTTTAATTTTAAAACTTTCAATGTTTTTTTCTATTTCAGTTTGTATGAAATTTTAAATTCTATAATATTATTAAATTTTAATTTCGATTTTATTTATTTATTAATTTTAATATTAAAAATAAATAAAAATAAATTTTAATATTTTTAAAAATGATGAATTCGACGACTTTGGTTCGTTGAATATTCCGACGACCAAAGTCGCCGGAATATTCCAACGAACCAAAGTCGCCGAAAATTCGACGAACCTAAGTCGTTATAAATTTCCGACGAACGAAGTCGTTGAATATTCGACGAACCTTAGTTCGCCGGAATATTCTCGACGACTTTGGTTCGTCGGAATATTCGACGACTTTGGTTCGCCGGAATTTTCTCGACGACTTTGGTTCGTTGAATATTCTCACCACTGTTCGCCGTATATCTTCGCTTCCGATGAACTCGGTCTCGAAAATGTTGTCGGACTTTCGCCTAAGTTCACAAAATGTGGTTTCTCAGATTCGTTAATGTCGCCGGAGTTTCGACGAAATTCGACGAATATTTAAATTCGACGAATGATACCGACGACCGCTTTCGCCGTAATTTCGCCAAAATATGCTTATTCCGACGACATTCGACGACCGTCCGTCCAGATCACTCGCTTTTCTTGTAGTGTTCTATTCACAAATATATATAGTATTATTTAGGAATTTATTTTGTTTAGTTGTCAATTTCTCCACAATATTATATGATTTTGCTTATTTACTATTGTTTATTTTTCATATTTATCATAATTTTAGATAATTTTCTCATTAATTATATTTTTAATAATTTTAGTTTTGTTTATTTGAATAAAAAAATTTCAAGTACCAAACTATTATCTATGTTACTTTGTAATAAAAATAGATAAATTATATCTTCTGATAATTTAATATTTGAAACTAATTAAATTTATGTTAAAATTTAAAAAATTATATAAAATTTTTATTTAGTTAGATATATATTAATCTGTACAGGTGTATTGGTCATCGTTTAGTAGAACTCTTAGACCATGATTAATCCGGAGTTTTTAGGGTTGGGGTTATTAGAGAAATATAAAAAACTGTTTTTAACTTTTAACTAAAAATGTCAAGATTCGGTTCTTAACTGTTCCTTTCCACTCTTTTCGCTAGGGTTTCAAGTTTTTTTTTTTTTTTTGAAAAAGTCAAGTTTTTCTTTTGATGTCAGTAAAATTTTGTTTACATAAATAGGGTTGTGCGTTTGGATACCATTCAATTCTTTTTGGAGTAGAAAAGGAAAATATGTTAAAGATTTTTCTAAAATTAGAGTCGGTTTAATTAAGATCTTCTTAGTCCAAGATAGGTCCATGTATACGTTCAAATTCAAGTTTTCAATTATTTTCGAATCTATGGATATCTGTTATTTATATCCAAAATACTTATACCTGCGATTATTCAATTATAAACGCCTATTTCTACACACAAATATATCAAAAAGTTTTCTTTTGCTGTTGTCAAGTGTCATAACAAGTCTTTTTCATTAAAAAATTTGATTAGATTGCTTAAATTTTTTATTTGAAAATAAGAAAATACATAGTCCGTATATATAAACCTATACAAAACAAAGTATTTATTTGGATGTCCATGTAGCTCAAAAATTGCTAATGATAGTAAATTGGCCTAAGATTCGTTACAGGCTTACGATGATTAAAGTTAAATAGGGTTTACTAAATAAGCCCATGAAGCCATGGCTTCTTTTTCGATGACCGTTGCAACGGGCAAAAAGACTTGGACGCCGTCGAGAACAAGTCAAGGACATATATTTTCTCTGATAGTCAGAGAGAGAGAGAGAGACCAAGAGAACATACATATAGATGAAGCAGAAAGAAGATGAGGAGAATGTCTGATGACCATGTGAGTTTACTATTAGACATTTTATTTATTTTAACCATCTCTCTTGTTAACAATAAGTCTCTGTCAATGAACCAAATTAGGTGATAGGAAACGGTTAATTTAGACAATAGAGAGAGGAATTAACGGCAAAAACGAAGCGTTGAGAGATGAGAGGCTAAGAACATTTCACTGGCTCCATCTCTTTTGCATCTCCTCATGTCTGTTCCTCTCTCTCTGCTTTTCCAGGCTGAGACACTATTAAGGGAATAAACCAAAACAACGTTCACAATAGACAAGCCAATTAAAGTCCCCCTTTGAATCTTGGAACATTACTAATTGTTTTCTTTTAGAGTTTGTGATTCGTATTCTTGGAACTACACTAATTAATGTCACATGCATTAAAACAAACATGGTCCGTGTTCTTGATTTCTTGAAACATTGTTTGTGTTATTATAACTAACGCATTACAATCTCTTTTCTTTTCTTTTCTTTTCTTAGAGTTTGACATGATTTGATTTTCCCTCACCTTGTCTTTTAAATCAACAAGGAAGCGTGTGATCATCTCAGGTAAAAAAAAGTGATTCTAATGTTTTGTGTCTCTTTCAACAAGCATCTTAAGGTTAATGTGATTGTTTCCCGCAGGTGAGCTGCCTTATAACCAAAAGACGTTCCGAAAATGGACTTAGCTTCCAAGAAGAACGCAACTAATGACACCACCAAGGAGATAGACCCTACCTTGAAGCCCAAGTCACCTCATGCCCCATTCTCACTAAAACTAGGAGACAATGTTCCGAGAAACCCTCATTTCGATCCTAAAAAGATGGATCCTCTAGTCAGACATCAACCCACAAAGTCTCCTGAACCTCCCACCGCAACTAGAGGAGGAACCAACGAGACTGATTCAAAGCATAGCGATAGTGATGGCTTAGGAATGAGGAAGAATCCTCCCAAAAATCTTCACTATGATCCCAAGAAGATTGTTCCATTAACCACACCTGAAACACACTCCCCAAGCGCCAGAACTCATCCCCACCGTAGAACAAAATCTCCAGACAATAAGAGAGCCCCTAGACACAATGCAGACTCTGCCTACGGTGATAGCGCTTCAGCCGCACCTTTCAAACCTCACACTGGAGGTGACGTGAGGTGGGACGCTATTAACTCGGTCACGTCAAGAGGCCCTCAGATAGGTCTAGACAGCTTCAGGCTTCTGAAACGTCTAGGGTATGGGGACATAGGCAGCGTCTATCTCGCTGACTTGCAAGGGACAAGTGCGGTTTTCGCGATAAAGGTGATGGATAAGGCCTCGTTGGCTAGTAGAAACAAGTTGCCGAGGGCTCAGACCGAAAGAGAGATCTTATCTTTGCTTGATCATCCCTTCTTGCCAACGCTTTATTCTTACTTTGAGACAGACAAGCTTTACTGTTTGGTTATGGAGTTCTGCAGCGGTGGAAATCTCCATTCTCTCAGACAGAAACAGCCCAACAGGCGTTTCACAGAAGAGGCCGCGAGGTAAGACAGAAGTTCGGTCTATTTAAAGTTGGAGCTAGTCTTAGGCATATTATCCGAAACATCAAACCCAAAAAAATTGAACATGGACCAAAACTTACGAAAATCCCAATGGTTTCTATTTCTTTATACCCGAAAAATAGAAACCAAAATGGAACCAAACCGAGAACCTTAATATCCAAAATATTTATTTATCTAGACGTTTAAAATTTTTAATTTTAAAATAACTATATATAAAAATACAATTTATACATCAGAAATTATTCTTAAAAAAAAACTTAGGTTACCCAAATATATTTTTAGATTTATTGGAGTTTTGTCTTTCCGATTTGAAACACTAATCAAATCCATGTTTCTAATTCAGTTATGTTTTTGGTTTTATAAGAAAATAGAAATTTGACGAAACCCGATATTATTAGAAATGGTTCGATCCGAAAAATATTTGAGTTCCTATAAGATCCTAAGAGCACAGTTATCCCAAGCTCTTCATTTTGGGGTTTTTCAATTTTTTTTTTTTGTTCGATTTAAAAAAAAAAAAAAAAAAGAAAAAAACCAATCGCGGGCCGCCACACGTCGGAGGAGTCCGCGAAAAGTTCAAAAACCTCTCCAAAAACGTCGCTTGCTCAGGCAACTTTCTCTTCTTCTTTTTCTTGGTTCCCACATATTATGGGTCCTTTCCCCCTCAAGATATCCCAAAAACCTTGGGATGCACATGCTCTAAACACCCAAACCTAAGTAACTCGATCCGAACCTTAAACATGAATGGCCAGCACTAGTTGGTACTTTTTTTTTCTTTTTTTTTCCAACTAGTTGGAGCTTACTCATTATCTTTTCTCTCATGAGTTTCTTGACAGGTTCTACGCGTCTGAAGTGTTGCTAGCGTTGGAGTATCTACACATGTTGGGGGTTGTATACAGAGACTTGAAGCCAGAGAACATCTTGGTCCGTGACGAAGGCCATATAATGCTTTCAGACTTTGACCTCTCCCTCCGTTGCACCTTTAACCCCACCCTAGTCAAGTCCTCCTCCGTCTGTAGCGGAGGAGGAGCTATCCTCAACGAGGAGTTCGCCGTCAACGGCTGCATGCATCCCTCAGCCTTCCTCCCACGTCTCCTCCCTTCCAAGAAAACACGCAAAGCCAAATCCGACTCTGGCCTTAACGGCCTCTCAATGCCAGAGCTCATGGCAGAGCCAACAGATGTGCGGTCAATGTCCTTTGTAGGCACACACGAGTACTTAGCTCCAGAGATCATACGTGGCGAGGGACACGGCAGCGCTGTAGACTGGTGGACGTTCGGGATCTTCCTCTACGAGCTCCTACATGGAACAACACCGTTCAAAGGACCAGGCAACAGAGACACGCTCCACAACGTTGTTGGTCGGCCCCTGAAGTTCCCTGACCTCCCTCACGTGAGCTCAGCGGCGCGTGACCTCATCCGTGGCCTTCTAGTGAAGGATCCTCACAGAAGAATCGCTTACACAAGGGGAGCCACGGAGATAAAGCAACACCCTTTCTTTGAAGGTGTGAACTGGGCTCTGGTGCGTAGCGCTGCACCGCCTCACATTCCTGACCCTGTTGACTTGGGACCGTTGACTGCTGCTAGAGGGAAGGCTAAGGGACATGGAGGTAGTGATCACTATAATAACTCGATGAAGCCTGATGCTCAGGTCGCTTGTGCTGCTGGTCCTGCTACCCCCACTGATGATACAGCTTATGTAGACTTTGAGTACTTTTAGACACAGTAATAAGCTGAGGGACTCTATATGTTTTTTTTTTCTTGTTCATATTCTTAAATTTTGACTAATAGAGATCGTGCTATGTAAAGAGAAACAAATGACTATCAATATAAACAATGTTCAAGAAAAAGGTACGCAGTAACTTAACGATTATTGTGAACTATCCGTTAATAAGTTATTTGATTTGTTTTTAAAATATTTTTATATTTATATTAGATATTTTAGTTTTAAATTTTAATTATAAAATTATTTTGATGAATTATAAAATTATATAAAAATTATACAAATATCTAAATTTACATGATTTAACAGATTTAAACTAGTTTACTTGTATTAGTTTTTTTAAAAAGTTTATACTGATTTATACCAATTTTAATTGATTTGTAATTAGTTTATAACTTTATACGGATTTGAGTAGTATAATTGTATAAATAAAACTTTAAGAAAATCATTTTAAATATGGCCGATATGGCTTAATGCTATCGATTTTAGAAAATTGTACTCAGAGGAACATAAGAAAATTAAAAGAGTTTTACCATAAAAATTAAAAAGTGAAAGTAGCTTTTAATTGTAAGGAAACATTTGTAATAAGTTGTAACTGAGATCCACAGAGAGCTGTCCGAATGATTCTTTGAGTCAAAGACAAGACCTTTGTCGACACAACTGAGCCATTGGTTCCAAATTTCGCTGCCGTCATATCTTATCATCATCGTCATCATCATCCTCACAAAATAACCCATCAAAGTTCCTTCCTTCCTTTACCACAGAGATGCTGAAACAGAGCTTTGTGTCGTCTCATAACGCCAATGCTCTCTGTTTCTCTGTATCCAACCCAAAGTTGAGTCTTTTAAGCCCACCAAAGAAGCCAAATCGTCTCGCGTCCTCCGCTCTCAATGTTGGATTCCAAGATGTAACCGAAGTTATCCACAACAAGGTTTCTCCTTTCTCCTTCTCCCTCTTTCTCTTCTCTTCATTTTCTTTGCAGCCATTGATAGTCACTTTATGCTTTCCGTGAAGGTACTAATAGCTGCTGGGTTCTCCGGGCGATTGGGCAGCTCTTAAAGCCCTTCACTTCCGTGGTTTTCTATAAGAAGAAACTTGACTTTAGAACCGCTTTACAAGCTGGAGGTTTCCCTTCAACGCATTCCTCTGTAAGCAAGCTTCTTCTCTTTCTTTCTTACTCTGATTAGCTTGTGTGTTGTCTACTTCTCTGACGTTTTTGGGATGATTCATGAGAGATTAGTCTGTTGTGGCTGCAGCAACTGCAATTGCTTTTGAAAGGTGCTTACTTTGAAACCTTTCTCTAAAAAGGTTTTCACTTTCTGCAATTTTCTGAATATGGTTTACATGGTTTGTGGCCTTCAGGGGTTTGATGACTCCATTTTGGTCTGACTGTGGTTTACGCTGCTCTGATCATGTATGATGCCCAGGTAACTTGACCTTTTGATAAAGTTCAAATCTTGCTCTCTGGTTAACGTTGTGCATTACAACAAGCAGGGCTATCACTAAATGGTCAAGAATTGGTCTACCATTTGCAGGGTGTGAGGAGAGAAGTTGGAAAGCATGCGAGAGTGTTGAACAAACTAACGAGTAATGCTAGGAAAGGTGAGGAGATAAGTTTAAAGGGCAAGGAAGGCGAGACTTTGGAGTCAGATGAGATCAGTGAGGAAGTGTATCTTCCGTTGAAAGAATCGATAGGACATACTGAAGTTGAAGTCATTGCAGGAGCTTTGTTCGGTTTCTTAGTTAGCTTTGGTGTTTATTCCTTTATGTAAAAAGCTCCCAACTTTATATGTGGGTTGTTAAGAAAGAAGGAGAGTTTGATATTTTGTGTAACTGCAAAGAATCAGTGGAAATGTCAAAACAGTTTTGTGGATTGTTGCTCTTGCTGTTTTGGTTTTGGAGGAAGAGGTTCCATCACCGGGCAGATAGTTTAAATGCAATGACCAGACAAGATTCTCAACAATCGAATGTAAAGCTAAGTCCTGCAGGGTATCCCAGAAGATAGGTACCTCCAAAACGTTGATTAGAATCCACACTGCTTTACCTGTATTGAATTTGTAAGCTAATCCAATATACAAAAAATGTGTTGCCTGTATTACATGAAGACAGGGACTTGCAAGTAGGGCACAACATGTAAGTTTGACAATCCTCCTCCAGGTGAGGTGATGGCTAAAACTTCAGAAGCCGATGCTGGTGGAGGAACTGACACGACTCAATGAGTAGAGAGCTTTGTGTAAGATAAAGATGTTAAGCGTTTTCTACTTGCTATGTTCTGCATTCTGTTTTGTTTTCAAATGCTTCTCCTTCCTCAAGTCCCTATTATCATATCCTAAAACCAAAAGAAAAGATTGACCAAGTCTTCTTTTGCTTGTAAAATTGCCATCATTTTTATTGCTCATGGAGCGAAGCTTCCCGTGTTTATAAAGTCAACAAGCAAGCTCATACTGTCTTTCTCTTCTAAATTATTCAAGTAGCTAATACATGTTAAAAATCGAAAGCAATCATCAAACATAGGCTAGTTATTGAAAACTCCAACCAAATTTAAAAATAATATTGAACAATACAATGTAAACGAGATGTATCCAAACCGTTTCTTGTATACAGATGTATCAGTGTAAGAGATAAGACAGTTCTTGAAGACACAGCTTCTTCAAAAAGAAACATGTGGGTGCTCACTGGTAAATGAAAACTGGGTCCAATGTCTTGTTTGGTAGTTTTTTGGTTTCTTATAGGGCTAAAGAAGAAGAAGAGGACATCAAACAGAGGCAAAGGAAGAAAGAGTACATGGACATGTTGACTCTTGTCTTTAATCCGATGAAACATGTGAATGCCTCTATTAGTGGCAAAAAGACAAAACAATCAAAGTAGCAACAAATAACTCTAAAGTTCGTCGTACCTTTCCCTTCTTCCTTTACAGAAAAAAAGAGGAAAGCTTTTTGATTGGTTTTAAAATTGGGCGCACAGTTTCCCATACAGCTATCCAAACCCCTCTTTGGGCCTATCTTAACGGTTTGAGCGTCTCTACTGCATCACAAAACCACAAACATACAATAACTTAACAGAAAAAGAAAATATATATTTTCACCGGTAGGTTTTGATTGAAATCTTTACTGAAAGGGTCAAAGCCACAGTGATTATATTAAAATTAAAAGAAAAAAGATACGAACTTTTTTTTTGGTTGGCTTTAAATAGGAGGGAGGGGTCTCACACAGGTTATATAGTAAGCTTATTAGCCGCCGCCTTGCAAAAAGAATCCAGGAAAGGCCATTGCTTTTAGACAAAGGTAGTGTTTGAGTCATACATAGCCAGAAGAGATTGCTCACCTGGTTCTTATGCTTATCTCGTTCTCTGTTTTTGATGGTTTAGGTGGAAGAGCAAGCGAAGAGAATGAAGTACGTTTTGGTGACAGGAGGAGTGGTGAGTGGACTTGGAAAAGGAGTCACTGCAAGTAGCATTGGTCTTCTCCTTCAAGCCTGTGGTCTTCGCGTTACTTCCATCAAGATTGGTGAGATATGTATTGCCTGTTGGTTTTGCCTATGGATTGATAGCATGTAACGACTTGTGTTTGTGCTGCTTAATGGAGTTAATTTGTTGAAAGGATTAAAAACTTTTTTTTTTTAGACTGGCTCTTTGGTTTGAAGCTTACATTCTTGTCGCAGATCCTTATCTTAATACCGATGCTGGAACAATGTCTCCGTTTGAGCATGGAGAAGTTTTTGTATTGGATGATGGTGGTGAGGTATGTCCTCCATTTGCTGCTTAAACCGATGCATTGTGTGTTTAACTGGTTAAACCTTTTTAGGTGGACTTGGACCTTGGAAACTATGAGCGGTTTCTAGACAGTACATTGACCCGTGACAACAATTTAACAACCGGAAAGATATACCAGGTACTGTCTACCACTACTAACTCATTACTTATCTCATGTTAGAACCTGGTTTTTACAAAGTTTTTGCTCTTTTTTTTTTGAATTTTGCAGTCGGTTATTGACAAGGAGAGGAAAGGGGACTACCTCGGAAGAACTGTACAGGTTCATAAGTTATCTACTTGTGTGTTTTAACTTCCTCTGGTTCAAATTTGACTGAGTGTGTTTGAACAAAGCTTTGTTAACTTTTCTTTAAGGTGGTTCCGCATATTACTGATGCAATCCAAGAGTGGATTGAGCGTGTAGCTAATGTTCCCGTGGATGGAAAGGAAGGCCCTCCTGATGTCTGTGTAATCGAACTAGGCGGGACTATAGGTACTGTTTATTGGCTGATATTACCATTCAATGACAGTTTCTTAAATGGGTGGCTTTTACTTTACTTATGTTCTGTGCAGGTGATATTGAGTCTATGCCTTTCATTGAGGCCCTTGGTCAATTCTCCTATAAAGTTGGTAAGTAAACTTTGCTGTCTCTAAGGTGCAGTAGTTGTTTTGAGGCTATTGGTTATCGGCTCCTTCACCGTTATGTCTGTTGTTTCTTATAGGACCTGGTAATTTCTGCTTGGTTCATGTGAGTCTTGTGCCTGTTCTCAGTGTTGTTGGTGAACAGGTAATTTTTCTGTGGTTTTGATATCTTCCATGGAGATTCTATGTTATTAGTTTGTAACAGTTGAGAGGTGTCAACATTTTGTATTTTGTAGAAGACGAAGCCAACACAGCATAGTGTGCGAGAACTCAGGAGCCTTGGGTTGACACCAAATATTCTAGCATGCCGCAGCACCAAGGTAATGGGCTCTCCAATATTTTTTTTTCATGTCCTGTAGTGTTAACTATTAGCTACCGTTTTTTTTGTTTTTTCATCTTATCAGTTCTTGTTTTGTTTCAGGCACTTGAAGACAATGTTAAGACGAAACTCTCTCAATTTTGCCATGTGCCGGTATTTGTTGTTGATGTTTATTTCATTTCGTAGAGCAAAGAGGTCAGATCTCGTCTTAACAAGTGAACATTCTGTATGCTTTCATTGGTTTCCTAGGAAGAGAACATTGTGACGCTCTATGACGTTCCAAACATCTGGCATGTTCCACTGCTTTTAAGGGTAAGTAAATTTCGCGTGAATAGTTTCTAAACACTACCTATGAAACCAAAGGACCTTGTTGTTAACTTGCTATGCTATTTTTTTTGTTTTTGTTTTGATTCTCTTAAATAGGATCAAAAGGCTCATGGAGCAATCTTAAAAGAGTTGAACCTCCTTGGGTTTGTCTCTGAACTGTCTTTCATTTTTCACTTGCCTCTATGTTTAAATTCTGTTTTGCTATTGGTTCCACACTTCAGCTTTTCCGTGATGATTTTTTCTCTACTAATGGGAGATTTGATTCTTCTGCAATCTGCAGCAAAGCTGTAGAGGCTGACGTGACCGAATGGACTGAAAGAACTAAAATTTATGATTCACTGCAAGATCCTGTAAGTAAAACTTTTTTAAAATGTGTTTCTAATGCCAAGAGTGACTATATAATGGAATCCATTATTCATTCTCTATGGTCTTCTCTTACAGGTCAGAATTGCTATGGTTGGAAAATACACTGGCCTTACTGATTCTTACCTTTCCGTGTTGAAGGTAATTGTATCTTGTGTACTTGAATAAACCAAATATAGTTATGTATTTTGAGCCCAGCATTTAGTTTATGCGTCATTTCCTTATGAATTTTCTGCAGGCCCTTTTGCATGCTTCAGTGGCATGTCACAAGAAGCTTGTAGTAGAGTGGGTTGCAGCCAGTGACCTTGAAGAGATTACAGCACATGAAGTGAGTCTTGTCTTCGTTTCTCTTAGGATACTACATCTGTTTTAAATCTCATAAGCCTTTGTACGACTTACCATTGCAGGCGCCAGATGTCCATAAAGCTGCATGGGATCTTTTGAAGGTAGGTTAATTCTAAGTGAAACCTGGTATCCCAATTCAGTAACTACGTTGGACTCAGCATTTTTGCTTGTTTCAGGGTGCTGATGGTATTCTAGTACCAGGAGGTTTTGGTGACAGAGGAGTGCAAGGAAAGATACTAGCTACAAAGTACGCCCGTGAAAAGCAAATCCCTTTCCTTGGCATATGCCTGGGAATGCAGCTGGCTGTTGTTGAATTTGCCCGCTCCATTCTTGGCTATAAGGATGCAAACAGCACAGAGTTTGAACCAGAAACTTCAAGCCCTTGCGTCATATTTATGCCAGAAGTACTAGTCTACGTCTTCTCATTTGAATGATTACATATTAAAAATTCTCTAAGTGTCTTCTTAACCTTGTTCAATCTTTTTAAGGGTTCCACAACTCATATGGGAGGCACAATGCGCTTAGGTTCAAGGAGGACTCACTTTCAGGTTCCTGATTGCATGTCTGCTAAGTTGTAAGTACATAACATAACTCTTAGGATTCATTTCCAAATACAGAAAGTCTAAATAACTTCTTATCTCTATTTTTAGGTACGGTAATGCAAAGTTTGTTGATGAGAGACACCGGCACAGATACGAGGTAATATATATATATTTTTTTTACTGCAAATGCAGCTTCTATTCAACATATTTTTGCCTTGAGGTCTCTTCTGAGTTGGTGAAAATGGAAATGTGTTTTCTTAGGTAAATCCAGATATGATATCAGAAATTGAGAATGCTGGGCTCTCATTCGTTGGGAAGGATGGGACTGGTCGTCGTATGGAGGTAATATGCTCGTAGAAACCCTCTTTGGTGTGTAACTTCAGTGATCTTAGAACAGTATATGAATGCTTTGGTGGTGATGTTGTGCTTCATTGTTCCGCGTGTGTGATGTGCAGATTGTGGAACTACAAAATCATCCATACTTTGTGGGTGTTCAGTTCCATCCTGAGTTCAAGTCCAGGCCTGGGAAACCTTCAGCATTGTTTCTAGGTAAGAACCAATGGTTATGTAGCATAATGACACGTACCTGTGTTTTGATGTTGTTATGGGTTGTTACTAAGAAACGTTTTGTTACAACACAGGTCTTATAGCAGCAGCTTCTGGGTGTCTAGATGCAGTTCTGCAAGCAAGTGGCAAGATGAACAAAGTTTCGATAAATGGAGTGGCAAATGGAACGGCAACAGGGAAAGTTTACCAGAACGGCAATGTGTATAGCAATGGAAACGGGTTACATCACTGACTCAATAAATTAGCAGATTTTACTGCATTTTGAAAACTCTCTTTTTTGGTTTCCTTTAATCAAAGCCACTCTGCATGTATAGAGCCTGAGCTTGTTTCTTTGTCTTGAAGACTTTGTTGTTGGTTTTTGGAGATAGACATGGATGTCAAGTGTGCTTAATGTTCTTGGGGATGCTTTTGCCTTTTCATAGCTAAAAGTAATAAACATTTCTAATCTAGCGTTGCCTCTTTTTGTGTCTTCATTTGCAAGGAATGTTTAAAAAGCTCTAAGCGGTGCTTGGGCGTTAATGCATGTATCGAATGTTTAAAACGCAAGGAATTTTTGAATGTCGATATAGATTTTTTTTTTAAAAAAAAATTCATTCAAAAAAAATCGTTTTGTTTAATTCCGATTTATATAAGTAATGGAACCAAACAACAATGCACCACCATTCAGTAAGAATAACCTTACAGATTTTATCTTCTTTATTGCTTCCCAATATCTTTCACAGCTTGTAAATCTCAAAATACAAGCTTATCCAAATAAAGAATTTTTGAGTTTTACAACTTTATCCATCCTTATTGGATCATCAACCACTTTATTTCCTCTTTGGATTTTGTTGCCTTTTCCACATAAAACTTGTGAAGCTTGAAGTGTGCATAATCGTTTTTACGAATATTTATTAGTTTATATCTTATTAATTAAAATGTTCTCGAAAAGTTTAAACCAAACATCAAATTATTTATGTATAACAGTTTTTCATCAAAATATATATGATTATTACTGAGTCAAATTTTTTAAAACACTCACATATAAAAAATAATTTTAAACATATCTTTATATAAATATTTTTGTTTAATTATTACTTAATTATATAAAGTTTTTATCTAAATTTTTTAAATTTTATAATAGAAAAATATTATTCCAAATAACAAAAAAAAAATATATAAGACTTATTTTATTTTTAAAAATTATGATTTACAATAAATAATCAATTCCACCAATGTTTTCAAAATGTTTAGGAGATCTCTTATGTTTTGAAATATTTATCTTTTTTCTTTGCAAATTTGTTTTTCTATGTTTCTCATATGACATGTAATTTAGTATTGATTTGGTAGAACATAAACATGAGTTTTATGGTAACACATATTAGCAAAATTTACAATTGTTAGAAAACATATTTTTGAAAAACTAAATACTAATAATTTAAATAATAAATTGTATATACTATCTATGAGTTTATATTGACAAAATCAAATATATATTTTTATGCCAAAATATAGACATAATCCTTTAATGACATATAAGAAAAGAATTTTTTCTATAATATTAATAAGAAAATATCAAATAGTTGTGTAAATGATAATTATCATATTTTTTTTTTAAACTGCTTATTATATAATATATAAATATCACTAAAGTTAATTATTAAAATCATTGACTCACCTAAAATCATATGGAGTTTTTATATAATAAAAATAAGATACTATCAAATATTTATATAGCTGAAATATTGTAATTATCATGTTTTATTATTAAAATATATAAAAATATTTATGGAAATTATTGTTTAAGCCTAATAAATTGTATATGCTATCTATGAGTTTACATTAACAAAATCCAAAAATATATAATTTTTTGATACCAAAAATATAGATATAATTGTGTAAATGATAATTATCATATTTAAAAAAAAATAATATATAATATTTAAATATCATTAAAGTTAATTATTAAAATCACTGACTCGCCTAAAATCAAATAGAATTTTATATAATAAAAAACAAGATAATATCAAATATTTATATAACTGAAATATTGTAATTATCATGTTTCAAAACTGTTTATTATTAAAAATATATAAAAAATATTTAAGAAAATTATTGATTAAACCTAAAATCATGGAGAAGATGACAAATCAGCAAAATCACTTCATAAATAATAGTATAGATATATACAGTGGACTATCATAAAATTATAATAGATAATTGATAACAAAAATAAACTAATCCAAATCAAACAATTAGTTTTGTTAATATATTGGTATTATGAATTAAATTTTTATATAAGACAAATTTTTATATATGAATTAAATTAAATTTAAAACAAAAAATATATCCGCCCTTTGAAAGTCTTACCCAGAAAACCGACCCTTTTTATGTTCCTTTTTAACTTAAATAGTTAAATCCAATCCCCTCAAAATCCATCTTATTTATATTCCTTTTTAACCTAAATCCTTTACATTTATTTAAGATCTAAAAGAATTATCTGTTTGCATTCTCAATAATATATTGCCTCATGTAAAATCGTTTAGACTATTTAATATTTGGTCGACTAATATATATTTAATAATTAATGCTAAGAAATCTTATTCTTCACTGACAAAAGCAACAATATGGTTGACAGTGGGTTTCTTATCATCTAATATCGTTTTACCCATGTAAACAACTAAGAACATATTAAATCACAAGCAAAAATACAAAATTACAACCGGTTTGTTTCGATAATAAAAATATTAAAACTCATTCAGTTTAAGGGTTTTTAAATATATTATTCCATTAATTTTTTTTTATCAAATATGATTTTACTTAAAGGTAGTGAAGACCATATTAAGCCATTTACATATATATATGTATATATTAAAACAGCATATATCAAAAAAATTTCACATTTTTCCAAAAAACTTATTCGGTCTTCAAAAGGGTTGGATTTGATATTGGTTTTCGGATATAACACATTAAGAACCATTCAAGTATATAAACCAAGTTTAATAGAATATGAGACTTTGATTTTTGAGTCGATTCCGAGTCCGATTTTTTGGTTACGAATATTCTTGACTAATTATCTTAGGTAACTAATATATAAGAGAATATAAAATGTTGCAAATTTGAGGAATAAAATTTAAAAATAATTTCTAAAATACATATGGCATAAGTATATAGTTACCCAACTTGACATATTTAATATAGTTACCAAAATTATATTAAATTAATTTAATATCAAACACAAATATAATTTCCAAAAAAACACAAACATAAAATATGAAATTTCTAAAAACTTTTACAACAAAAATATACCCGCCAGAATCTAGTGGTTAATTAAAAACGAAACAACATTTCGTGCAAGCCGTAATAATAATAATTATTATAAAAACTCTAGAGAACTGAATTTGCTTTTCAATAATAGCATGCCATGCATGTTGTATCTGTCGCTTGCTACAAACTATGGCTATGTTTTAATATTTAGTAGCTACTTTATATTAATTACTATTTGCAAAATGCCCTACCCTAAAGTTGGATCCATAAATTATTTTAATAATATGGCATTAAAGTACCTTAGGATGGGTGACATGAGCGTTATTCCGAATCTATCTGATCAGAGATCGCGAAACGGAGCTTGAGAAAGCCCGACATCATCTTGAATAGTAGAGACCAAGGATGGGACACTTCCATTGTATGTCTCCACCTTAAAACAAGCGGTCCAGAGAAAGAAGAAGAGTAGCCAGGTCCTCCAGCTAACCAGACAA
>CM028690.1:58136817-58180825 GCA_016771965.1 Brassica carinata | reverse complement strand
GACAGGTGATTTCACTTTACCTTGATACCATCTTTTTAAACAACTCTTTGAAACCAAATCGTAGTCTTTTCAAACTTCATCATCTTCATAACCTATCCCTTAGAAACTGTAGTCTCCGTGGAGAGATTCCTTCTTCATTAGGAAACCTTTTTAGACTCACACTTCTTGACCTTTCCAATAATTATTTACTAGGTCAAATTCCATCTTCAATACGAAACCTTTCTGGTCTCACAGTTCTTGATCTTTGGGGTAACAGTTTAGTAGGTCAAGTTCCAGTTTCACTTGGAAACCTAACCCAACTAAGATACTTGATCCTTTCACACAACAAACTAAGTGGCAATATTCCTGTTTCCTTTGCCAATTTAACAAAACTATGTGAACTCAACCTTCGTAATAATTCCTTGGACTCCACGCTACCTGACATGAGTGGGCTACACAACTTAGAGTATTTTGATGTGAGTGAAAACTCATTTATTGGATCATTCCCTACATCTTTATTCACAACACCTTCTTTAATATATGTTAACTTGGAGAGAAACCATTTCAAGGGACCTATCAAGATTTGGAATATCTCTTCATCACCTAGGCTTCAGTTTATAAACCTTGCTCAAAACCAATTAGATGGTCCAATCCCGGAAACGATATCTCAGTATCATAACCTCGAAGAGTTACATCTCAGTTTCAACAATCTCAGTGGGTCAATACCAAAGTCTCTATCAAAATTATTCAAACTAGAATACTTTTGTCTTACCAACAACAACATGGAAGGGAAGGTACCAAGTTGGATAGGGAGATTGACCATGGTGGCACTTGGTAACAACTCTTTCAACAGTTTTGGAACATCATCACAACTTCTTGATGAAACACAAGTCAAGTGGTTGGATCTTAGCTCGAATGCTTTCCATGGACCGTTGCCTCGTTGGATCTGCAAGCTTACATCATTACAGATCTTGATATTGTCCAACAATCTCTTCAACGGCTCTACAGGATGCCTGCTCTTTCTTTCTCTTCTCTTCTCATGTCTTCATTTCAATACTCCCCTCAAGCTTTACCATAAGGCATGGTTAAGCTTGGAATATGAAGACATCCCTCATTAAAACCTTTTGTGTGAAAACCCAATGGGACAAAACACACAAGAGGAAAAGAGTAGATGCTTCATGGCTTAAGAGGATCATGATCTGGACAAGTCTATGAGTCCCAATCTTGGATGGATGGACTCACAGACCTTAGTACTTGCTCCTTTGGTGAAGATATCTGCTAGCTGATCTTCACTCCTAGTGTAGAGGTAGAATGATCTTCTGCTCCTTTGCTTGTCTCACCTTGACAATCCACTTCAATGTGTTTTGTTCTCTCATGGAAGACTGAGTTGGAGGCTATGTGAATGGCTGCCTGGTTATCACAGTGCATTGTGATTGGTGTTGTTGTCTCAATGCCCAAGTCCTTTAGCAAGTTTCTGATCCATATAAGCTCACTAGTCAGCTTTCTCGGCTCTATATTCTGCCTCAGCACTTGAACATGATACAACCTTCTGCTTCTTGCTTTTCCAAGTGTAGATTGCCTATGAAGGTGCAATAGCCTGTTGTAGACCTCCTGTCCACTCTATCACCTGCCCAATCTGCATCACAGTATCCTATCTACGTGCTCTTGTTGCAACCCATCCATACACCTTGACCAGGAGCTTCCTTAGATATCTTAGAATCCTTTCCACCATATTCCAATGATGAACTTTAGGGGCTTGCATATGCTGACTGACTTGGTTCACTGCAAAGCAAATATCTGGTCTTGTGATGGTAAGATAGATCAGCTTCCCAACCATTTTCTATAGAGTTTGAAGTCTCCAAATGTTTCATCTTCAAACTCCCCTCACTAAAGACCTTGTACCCTTCTTCTAGTGGTGTCTTGGCTGTTCTTTCTTTAAGCTTTCCTGCCTCACTTAAGATATCAAGTGTGTACTTTCTTTGAGATAGGAAGAGCCCCTCTTTAGAAGGCATATTTCTATCCTAGAAAGTACTTTAACTCACCAAATCTTTAATATCAAAACAGATTTAAGAAAAGCTTTAGTTGAGATGATACCTTCCTTGTCATTTCCTGTGATGATGATATCATCTACATAAATTAGAACTGCCACAATCCCTTGCTTGCTGGTGAGAGTGAAGAGTGTGTGATCAGGTTCTGATTTAACAAACCCTTTTCCATTAAGGGTTGTACTTAACTTGTGATACCAGGCTCTTGGTGATTGCTTTAATCCATAGATAGCTTTCTTCAATCTTAGGACATTTCAGGCTTGACCATGTCATCCATACCAGGTGGTGGTCTCATGTAGACCTCATCTTCTAGCTCTCCTTGAAGAAAGGCATTTTTGACATCCATCTGCCATAAATCCCATTCCAAGTTCACAGCAACTGAAAGTAGGATCCTTATGGTGTGGAGTTTAGCTACTGGTGCAAATGTGTCTAGGTAGTCTTCTCCATAGACTTGAGTGTATCCCCTTGCCACTAGTCTTGTCTTCTTCCTCTCTGGTTGTCCATTTGCCTTGTACTTGATGGTGAAAAGTAGTGACTGGTGACTGCTTTCTTTCCTTTAGGGCTCAGTCTCATACCAAGTATCATTCTTGATCATGGCTCCAACTTCATCTCCAAGAGAATCTCCACTCATCATGCTCCATTGCTTCTTCATAAGTCTTTGGAACATAATCTTGATCCAGATTGGTGATGAAGGCTACATGATCTTGAGGATAACTAGCAAAGGAGCAGGCTGCCTGGATAGGATGAGCTACTGCATTGCTGTTGAAGTATACTCTGGTGTTAACCCAATTAGATGGATCTTTTCTCACTCTGGTACTTCTTCTTAATGGCTGAATCTGCTCCTCTATTACTGCCTCTTCCTGTCCTTGATCACCATCATACTGATCATCACTAGACTGATCAGATTCTGCTCCATCTTGATCATGAACTGAAGCTGAACCATCTTCTGGTGTTTCTGGTGTTGGTTCATGCTCAATGCCCTCGAGGATCAGGATGGACCCGTTCAACACTTGGTGCTGCTTCTTCATTGTTGACAGCAACTGGTGGTGATGTAGTGGTTCTAGGCCTCACCAGGCTGAGTAATGCCTAAACTCTCCAGAATGGTTCTCAGGTTGTTTGCCATCTGATGGTTCCTGTGAGATCTCTAAGACTTTCCCAGCTCTTCTCACTGTAGTACCCTTGATTCTACAAACTTCACATCCCTTGAGACCATCACTCTTGAATCTGGTACATAACACTTGTACCCTTTCTGTGTGTGAGAGTATCCTATGAACATAGCTTTGATACTCTTGGGATCAAGCTTGTTCCTTTGTTCACCTGGTACCAATACATAGCACACACACCCAAACCTGCATAAATGATCTATGGGAGGCTGAGTCTTGTTTAATACCTGAAATGGAGAGACATCTTTGAGGACTTTGGTAGGAATTCTGTTGATAAGATAGCATGCAGAAACCACAGCATCTCCCAAAACCTCTTTGGGACATTGGTGTGGAACATCATGCTCCTTGCAACCTCCATAAGATGATTTTTCCTCTCAGCCACTCCATTTTGTTGTGGTGTGTATGGGCAGCTGGTCTGTGAATAATACCATGTTTTGCTAAGTGTTGTTTGAAGGCATGGCTAGTGTATTCTCCCCATTATCAGACCTAAAATTTTTATCTTGGAATTGAAATGGTTAGTGACATAGTTTTGGAAGTTTATAAAAGCTTCTAGGACCCTATCTTTGCTTTTAATCAGTGTGAGCCAAGTATATTTTGATTTCTCATCTATGAATGTCACAAAATATTTATGATTTTCTCTAGAAACACAAGGTGAAGTCCAAACATCAGAGTGAACTAGATCAAAACAATTCTCATAGATAGTCATAGATGAAGGAAATACTGATTTATGATGTTTACCAAGAATACAAGCCTCACAAGTTTCATTTTGCAAAGATAGATCAGGGAACATCAATTTTAAAGCATGAGAATGGGGTGGCCTAATCTAGCATGCCATAACACATCATTAGCTAAGACAGAAGCAGAATTAAAAGCATAAGTAGAATCTGATCTAAGCTTGGTATCTTGAAATACAGCTCTCCCTTGCTTACACCTTTGCCCAGCATCTTACTGGTCTTAATATCCTGAAAGCACACATCATTAGGACTAAAAATAACATTGCAATTTAAATCATTAGTTGCTCTTTTCACGATAAAAGATTAGAAGCAAAGGCTGGCATGTAAAAGCTTGAGATTCTTTATCAAACAAATTCAGATTCCTACTCCTTCTATTGGAATTCTATCACCATTTGCAATTACAACACTTCCTAGGGCAGGTTTAATATCACTAATCAGTTTAGAATCCCTAATCATATGATGAGAAGCTCCTGAATCAATGATCAATGGCCTATGAGATGCATTATGGATAGAATTTAAAGCATTAATACTTTGGTTACCAGAGTTTGCATTGAGAGCCTTGATCAAGGCCTCAAGGTCTGACTTTCTGATGAATGTATCCTCCTGAGATGGTTGAGACAAGGCGTGGGAGGTGGAGCCACCAGTGTGGGTTGTAGAGGTCAAGGCTCTACCATCATTTCCCATCATATAGCTGGGTGCTGGATGCTCCTGAGCTCTTGCTTCATGGACTCTGGTCTGGCTGTATTTATTTGCTGAGGCTGGCCTGAGATGAGGATGCAGAATCCAGCAGTTGGTTTTGGAGTGGCCTTTGTACTTGCAATGCTCACAAGTCACTGACTTGTCTCCTCCTCCTCTTGGCTTGAAGTGAGCCTTGTTAGCTGAAGCACTCTCCACCTTCTCAACCTTATGTGCCATAGATAAGTCTCCCTTTCCACCTCCAAAGAGTCCATCTGAGCCTATCTCCTTTTGTAGCTGAGCACATACTTCATCATAGCTTGGAAGCTCCTTTTCTCTTAAAATGTGTCTGACCACATCATTGAAGCTTGGGCTGAGTGTGAAGAGCAGTCCAAAGATCTTGTCTTGCTCCGCCTGGCTTCAATTGTCTCAGGGTCATTGGAGCCTTAGCATCTCCAGCTCAGACCATAGCTGACTATACTTCCCAAGGTGTTTGGTGAAGTCTCCTTCTTCTTGCTGCAAAGTGTTGATGGCTCTCTTCACTTCATAGATTCTGGTAAGGTTTGAAGTGTTACCATACACTCTTTGTAGAGTATCCCACAACTGTTTTGGAGTTGTACAGTGTGAGTAAGTGTCCATAAGTGGACCATCAAGAGTAGCTGCAAGATAGACAGCACCATGAGATCTTCCTGAACCCATTTGCCTTCATCTATCACTACAATCTCCTTGCCATCTTCTCCTTGGGTGATCTCTTTGGAGCTGAACTTGAAGTAACATGCTCCCAAAGACCTCTTCTCCAAGGGCTGCTCTGGTCATCCTAGACCAAGTGATGTAGTTTCCTGGTCCCTTGAGTGTACATGGGATGAGAACTGCTCTGTGGTGCTCCATCTCTTACAAGTAGGTGCCAAGAAGAATTTAAATTTTTCAAGGCTGGATTTGAGAGTTAAGCTCTGGAATTGAGAGAACTATGTCTAGAATCAAGATAACCTCTCAAGAAAATGAAATAGGGACAGAGCAAGTAAGCCAACAGAGCAGAGAATGAAAACTCAAGAACACTCGAAACGAGTTTTATTATCCCTGGATAAAAGAATTCTGGAGAGAATTTTTAGAAAATAACAAGATGAATCTGAAGAAAGGTAAGTAAAAGAGTGTTTGGAAGTGATTGAGGTTCTCAAGAGCTTAGCTCTGATACCATGAAAATGAAGAACAGTAAAACAGTAGTAAACGAGTATAAGTGATGAGAATCCGTGGAACAAGAGAGGAGAGAGATGAGAGAGTTTGCAAAGAGTAAAGAGAAGGTTTTTTATTTCCTTAGATGATATGTGCTTACAATTACAATATAAATAGGCACAGCAAAAGTGAGATAAGACAACAAGAATAAGAATAAAGAATGAGGCTGCCCAGGCTTGAAGGGACAGGACTCAGCAATGACTGCTTAAAAGAACATGTGATCTTTACTATATTTAAATGCCAACTTGCTTCTGACCTTTCCTGAACTCAACGGTCCTAAGCACTCCAGAACACTCCATTGACTATTTAAAATAGTTCCTTGCCTCCTAAACTCAGCTCTGGTCGAGTTGCTTCCTTGGTAGGCAAGTCTTGTCTGAGACTGACTTGTTCCCAAGTCTGTACTGATCATATCTCAGTTCATCCGGATGCCTGCTCTTTCTTTCTCTTCTCTTCTCATGTCTTCATTTCAATATTGCATAGCCTCTTCATATGATCTTGGAATGTATTCTGATCCAATTCCCCAATGAATACTTGATGCTCTTCGGATATTGGGCAAGGAGCATACTGCACTTATTGGATGAGCCACTTTGCTTCAGCATTGAAATATACTCTTGTGTTGATCCAGTTTGATGCAGGTTTCTTGATCCTTGTACTTCTCCTAAGTGTCTGGACCTGATGTATCCTCACCAGAGACTGAATCTTGTTGCCTTTCATCCTGATCATGAACTTCTATCATGAGCCTCTGTGCCAGTATCAGATTTATCAGTATCAGATTCATGTTGATTCTTCAGATCAGGATGAATGGCCTGATTCCCCTTCAGCTACATCAACTCCATTTTCATCAATCACATTTTGGACCAGATGCGGCTTCAGTATGGCGTGCTCTTGTGTCCTGATTCCCTTGAGGCATGTTAATACCAAGACTCTCCAATATCCTCCGAGATTGGTGGCATTGTCTGATGGTGAGACAGATCCTTCAATTCATCCCAACTCTTTTCCTCATAAACCCCTTTGTTTCCAAAAACTTCACATCTCTTGATATTAGAACTCTTCTTGCCATGGATCATAGCACTTATACCCTTTTGTGTTGGAGAATAACCAATGAGCATAGCCTTTGAGCTTCTAGCATCAAGCTTATTCCTCTGTTCTCCTGGTACCAGTACAAAGCAAATGCATCCAAACACATAAGTGATCGGAGAGGCTTGCTCTTGTTGAGGACTTCAAAGGAGAGTCGTTGAGGACTTTAGTTGGAGTCCTATTGATCAGGTAGCAAGCAGACATCACAGCATCACTCCAGAACCTCTTTGGGACATTCATGTGAAACATCATTGATCTAGCCACTTCCATCAGGTCTGTTCTTCTCTCAGCAACTCCATTTTGCTGAGGAGTATAAGGACAGCTAGTTTGATGAATAATCCCATGTTGTGCTAGGTATTGCTTGAATGCTTGACTTGTGTACTTCCACCATTATCTGACCTGAGAATCTTCAACTTAGCACTGAAATGGTTGGCAACATGAGACTGAAAATTCTGAAGGCTTCCAAGACTCTGTCCTTAGACTGTATCAGTGTCACCCATGTACTGGACTTCTCATCAATGAAGGTGACAAAGTATTTATGATTTTTCTGGACATACAAGGAGCAGTCCACACATCAGAGTGAACCAGGTCGAACACTTCTCATAGATAGTGCTAGACCTTGGAAAGACTGTCCTGCAATGCTTCCCCAAGATGCAAGCTTCACACTCATCATTCTTAAAGACCACTCTAGGAAGCATCAGATTTAAAGCTCTAGTATGAGGATGTCCCAATCTAGCATGCCATATGGTGCTCTCAACTCCAGTAGATGTACTGACCATGCAAAATGAAGAAGCAGATTCAGATAGCTTAGTCTTCAAGATGATATAGTTCCTGATGGCTGTGACCTTTTCCAATAACATGCCCTGTCTTTAAGTCTTGAAACTCAACCTCATCTTCTGAAGACAACCTGACAACTCAGATCAACAGTAGCCTTCCTCACAGATAGCAAATTAGAAGTAAACTGAGGCATATATAAGGCAGTAGATTCTATCAAACAACCTAAGGTTCCCTATCCCTTCTATCTTCACCTTATCACCATTTGCTATAATAACATTCCCTGAGGCAGGCTGGATATCACTGATCAAGTTCCTATCACTAATCATGTGATGGCTAGCTCCTGAATCTATAATAATGGGTTTAGAGTCAAGAGAGTGTATACCAGCCTCCTTGGTGAGATAAGGGCCTTGGCAGCTTTGATAAAGGAATCAAGGTCTCTTCGGTCGCTGGACCATCAGGGTTACTCCTCCATGTTCCTCCTTCAGTTGAATCTCCACTGAGAGCTGAATACATTGTTCTTCCTTGAATCACTTGGTGCTCAAACTCCTTGAGCTTAAATGTATTAGCTTGCTATCAAGGAACATACATCTTCAAGATCAGGAAGCTTCCTTTCTCTAAGGAAATAATTTATCAGATTGTTGTAGGATGAATCAGGCTTATGAGAAAGCTGAAGAACCTGTCTTGCTCATACACAGTTGGAGACTCTCCCATAGATTACCATAACCAGTTTGAAGACTCTCCCATAGATGCTTGGCAGTTTAAAGTGTGAGTAAGCCTCAAAGATTGATTCACAGAGAATTATGAATGATCTCAAAATTAACTGGTCTTCTTGAACCCACTTGTCTTCCTTCTTCAGGTCATGTGCTGGTTCCTCCACTTGAGCCATCCTTTTTGAAGCTTCAGCCTTTATAATATGGCTGTCCCAAAGTCCATGACTCCCCAAGGTAACTCTGGCAACTCTTGACCACACCAGATAATTAGAACCCTCAAGGGTTACTGGAATAAAATTCTTGACTCCATTTCCATGGCTGGTTCTCTTTTATCCATTGGACAAAGATAAAGGAACCAGAAAGGATATGAATCTAGAAATTGGATATAATTTCAACAGAGAAGGAGTATAAGAACTCAGATTAAATAAGGAATTTATGGAAATAGAAGATTACAGAAGGATTTAAATCAGCAAAGTGAAAACAAAGTCAGAAACACAGAGTGAGAAAATAAGAGTGAATTGCGGAAGATATGAAACAGAGAGGTCTCAGAGCTTAGGCTCTGATACCATGTGAGAATAAAGTTATAGGTAGTTTATGCTGGAAACTCAAGAAAGTACTGCTGGAAACTCAAGAACATGAAGAACAAGAGAGAGAGAAGAGGAGAGTGGATTTCGAAATGAGAGAGAAGGAGAATAATTCTGATTAATTCATTCTGGATGTTTACAATATATGACAACTTGCCTAACATAAAAGACAAGCAAAAGAGTAAAATAATAAGCAAAGGGACAACACTGGTGGAGAGATAGTGACAGGTCCTGAACAAATACAGATCTTATCTTGAGAACATGTGATCTCCTTATTTAAATCCATTCAAACTCTTGCAGCTGGTCAGCCAAACCCCCAACGTCTCTTTGGCTCATGAGGCATGTCTTTGGGGCGCAAGGTTACCTTCCTTGACTTGCAATCAAGCTAGGTTACAATAGGAGAGTTGTACGGACAGACTTCACTTCTTCTCTTCAAACCGTGTGCTCATCTCTTCTTCATATCAACACTGCCTTATTTCTTCTTCATCTCACAGTCTTGTCATAGCTGTGATCTTGAGTGGGATTTGTGGCAAATGGATGTGAAAAATGCATTCCTTCAAGGAGAGTTGGAAGATGAGAAGTATATATCCATCACCATAGGTCTTGAACATCTAGTCAAGAAGAATATGTTGAGGTTAAAGAGCTATTTATGGTCTCAGAGCAGTCTCCAAGGGCGTGGTACAACAAGTTAAGCACTACACTGAATGGGAAGGATTCAGAAGTCAGAATTGGATCATACTCTCTTTACCTTAACCCTCCATCTGGCATTGTTGTGTTGCTGGTTTATGTGGATGATATTATCATCATCAGGAAGTGATAAGGAAGGCATCAAGGCTACAAAGAGTATCTTAAGGCAAGCTTTGAGATTAAAGACTTGGGAGAAATGAAATACTTCCTTGGGATTGAGATATGCAGATCAAAGGAAGGGTTGTTTATGTCTCCAAAGGAAGTATGTGATTGATCTCTTGAAGGAGCTGATGCATATGGAGGAAAAGACAGCAAGATGCCAATGGAGGATGGTTACAAGGTTCCACGTGAGAGGATATTGAGGATAGCAAGCCATTCCATGATCTAGCTATACAGGAAGCTTGTGGGGAAGCTAATCTATCTTACCATTACAAGACCTGATGTGTGCTGCGGTGAATCAAGTTAGCCAGCACATATGCAAGTTCTAAGGAGCACCATTGGAGGATGGTGGAAAGGATCTTGATGTATCTGAATGGGACTACTGGTCTTGGGTTTGGATGGGATGTAACAAAATTGGATTTGTAGAGCTCTTGTGTCAGGTGGGCTGGAGACAGGCTTGACAGAAAATCAACTACAGGCTATTGTACATTCATTGGTGGTAATTTGTGTTGAGATGAGAAAGAGTATTGTGCTGAGTATGATGCTAAGAAGGGTTACATAGTAAGGGCTGAAGGAATGAAGTGAGAGCTATTTGGAGAAGGTTGGATGGAAGTGATCATGTCCGTACAAGGCGTACAAGGCCGTTACAGTCCATACATGGATCACTTCCACCAAATGAGTGAAAAGAAACTTACCGGGTAATGGTAAAAAGTGTGGTGACCTTGTATTGTTACTGATGGCAGTGACCGTTAAAGGAAGAAGGAGGCGTCTGACAGGCTGTGCCAGGCTGTCAGAGTCAAGGCAATGACCGAGCGTGTGAGAGCTGGTATTGGTCAGTTTGAATGTGGCGCTTCTTCCCTTGTTGACTTCACATGCTTCACCTTATCTTTAAGTAGAAAACCCTTGTATCAGGCTCTTATATATATGTAACCTCGATATGTCAGTATGCAATGAATATCAGTCTCTCACTATTTAGAAATGATCCTTAAAGTTTAATCTCATAATCTTCTCTCTTAATCTCTTAAGTCTTCTTCACTATTCATCAAATCTCTGGTTAATCTCTTTCTATGGCTTAAGATTCTTAGAAATCTTATGGTATCAGAGCCAGGTTGGCTTTTCAACCTGTGTTCTTACGGTTTTAGTGTGTGTTCTTGAAGATTGGTGCTAGATCTTTGAGAAACCTGTTTCTGTGGCTGTTGGTGTTTGTTCTTTGAGATCTGTTCTTAAGTTGGTTCCTGTTGGTGGCAAAAGCTTTCTGGTGTTATCAAGAGTTTGGTGTGGTGTTTGCGTGAAGAAGAAGGATTAAAGGTGGAAGCTTTGAGGTTGTATTGAAGATTCAAACTTAAAGTTCAGATCTTTGGAGTGTTTGGTGTTTGTGGGAGCTAAAGGTGAAGTCTTTGAAGCCGACTTGAAGATTTAATCTGAAAGCTCAGAACTTTATCAACTTGTGTGGTGTGTTGATACAAGTTGAAGTCTTTACTCAAGCAATGGAAGGTGGTGGAGTCTACATGAAGGTTGCTGCTACTTTCAAGGAAATAACTATCTTGTGTGGTCAAGGATGGCCAGGAATGCTGTTGGAAGCAAGGGTTGTTGAAACACATCACAACTGGAGCTCCAAAGCTTATCACTCAAGGTGAGGATGTTCAAGAGGACTCAAGTGATGCGCTTGAGAAATGGCAACAAGAGGAGTGTATTGTGCTCTCAGCTCTTCTTGCATCTTTGGATCAAAATCGATGGAAGCTTACAGCTATTGTGAAACCGCAAAGGAGTTGTGGGACACATTGAAGAAGGTGTATGGGAATACATCAAATCTGAGCAGAGTGTTTGAAGTGAAGCAAGCTCAACAACCTGGTGCAGAGGACATGGACTTTGAGAAGCATTTGGGAAAGTTCAGGCTTTATGGTCAGAACTAGAGATGCTGAGGCCAAGTACTACTAATGCTGATGAGCTCAACAAAAGAGAGAAACAAGACAAGGTGTTTGGGCTGCTACTCACCTTAAATCCAGCCTATGGAGGTCTCATTCAACATATCTGAGGGATGATACACTGCCTGACTTGGAAGAAGTGTGTGCTCGGATCAAAAGGAGCATGGTTCCATGGGATTGTTTGGCAAAAGGAAAAGGCTGGCTTTGGCAAATCAGGCATCACATGCGAGCAAGGAGAAGTATCACAAGCTAATAAGGCAGTGCATGGAAGTATGAGAAGTTCAATGGAAACTGTGATCATTGCAAGCAAAGGTCACAAGAAGAGTCAATGCTGGATCCTTCACCCACATTTGAAGCCGGCTAAATTCAACAAGGAGGCAGGGCACATTTGGGAGATTCTGGTGGTGCAAGCTCAAACAAGACTCAAGAGGTGAGGTGGACAATGGGAAGTCCTTAGTGGCTTACTGGTGGTTCTAGCTCAAGGAGCAACAATGATGGTACTTGAAGAGATCAGACTTGGATGCTCTCATCAAGCTCTTCAGGATAATGGTAACACCTTTGGGTACTCTTTTGGTGCATCCATGATTGGTACTGATAGCTTAGGAAACATACATGATCATCTTAGAAATTGTGATATTGATAGGATTGATCATGCATATGATTCTGCTCATACATATAAGCCATCTAATATTCTTGCTCATCTTGCTAAGTCATCTCCATGTTCATATAAACCCCTCATTGTTGATTCTGGTGCATCTCATCATATGATTAGTGACACTAAGCTGATCACTAGCATTGAGCCTGCTCATGGCAATGTGATGATAGCAAATGGTGCTAAAATTCCTATCAAAGGAATAGGAAAGCTCAAGCTGTTTGATAAAGACTCTAAAGCTCTTTATATGCCTGATTTCACTTCTAATTTATTATCTGTGAAAAGTGTGCTACTGATCTAAATTGTAATGTCATTTTCAGTCCTAACAGTGTGAAATTTCAGGATATTGAGTAGCAAGGTGCTGGGAAGTGGGAAAACCAAAGGAGATCTTTATGTTCTTGAGAATCTGAATTCTGCTGTTGCTGTTTCAAATTTTAGTTGCTCTTTTCTTCTGTTTCTACTAGTCTTAGCAAAAATGCATTGTGGCATGCTAGACTAGGACACCCTCATAATAAGGCTTTAAAACTGATGTTGCCAGGTGTTTCTTTTGAGAATAATGATTGTGAAGCTTGCATTTTAGGCAAGCATTGTAAAACTGTTTTCCCAAACTCTTCTACTATCTATGATAAGTGTTTTGATCTTGTGCACTCGATGTTTGGACTGCTCCTTGCTTATCTAGGGAAAATCAGAAATATTATGTCACTTTCATTGATGAAAAATCCAAATACACCTGGTTAACTTTAATTCCAACCAAAGATAGGGTGCTTGATGCATTTAAAATTTTTCAATCATATGTGACTAACCATTATCAAGCCAAGATCAAGATTTTCGTGTCTGATAATGGAGGAGAGTACACGGGCAATGCATTCAAGGAACACCTATCTCGGAGTGGCATTCTTCATCAGACTAGTTGTCCTT
This sequence comes from Brassica carinata, assembly GCA_016771965.1. Classification (NCBI taxonomy): domain Eukaryota; kingdom Viridiplantae; phylum Streptophyta; class Magnoliopsida; order Brassicales; family Brassicaceae; genus Brassica; species Brassica carinata. Next base: position 58,167,510 of record CM028690.1, on the reverse strand, counting down.
ATACTCCACAGCAAAATGGAGTGGCGGAGAGGAAGAACAGGCACTTAATGGAAGTTGCAAGATCCATGATGTTTCAGGCCAATGTTCCTAAAAGATTCTGGAGTGATGTGTGGTTACTGCCTACTTGATTAACCGAACACCTACTCTGGTGTTGCATGGAAGTCGCCATTTGAGGTACTCAACAAGTACAAGCCAGTACTTACTCATCTCAAGGTCTTTGGGTGTCTTTGCTATGTCATGGTTCCTGGTGAATTGAGAAACAAGCTTGAAGCCAAGAGCACCAAAGCCATGTTTATTGGATACCTCAAGTCAGAAAGGATACAAATGCTATGATGAAGACACTAGGAGGGTAATGGTCTCAAGAGAAGTGAAGTTTGTAGAAGAGAGGGGCTACTATGAAGAAAAGAACCAGGAAGATCTGAAGGATTTAACTTCAGATAGAGCCAGTATCTTGAGGACAATCTTGGAGAATCTTGGGATTAATATGAACCAAGGCCAAAGTGGAGGAAGTACTGAAGGGCTTCCTACTACTGCTGCTGATGGTGTCCAAGGGAGTGCTGCTACTGATAATATTCATATCCCCACCCTTGATCATGAGGGGGGCAGTGAATCAGAAACTCTTAACCAAGGAATGGGAGAGAGTTCAAGTGGTCAAGAGAGCTCTAGCTTTCATGATCAAGGTGGTGATTCAGGCGTGGAGTCTAGAGATCATCAAGAAGATTCTGATCCGAGTGAGGTTCAAGAAGAAGTGCAAGTGCAAGCACAGGAGGATGAAATGCAAGGTGTGGAAAGTGAACAACAACAATCACCAGTACCAGTTTTGAGGAGAAGCACACGGATAAGGAAGGATCCTTCCAACTGGGTAAACACGAGTGTACTACAATGCCCAGGCTGTGGAGCATCCTTCTCAAGCTGTGTGCTCCTTTGCTCAATATCCAGAAGAGCATTATGCCTTTCAAGTGAGCTTAGATGAGAGCTATGTCCCAAGAAGCTATGAAGAGGCAATGCTGATACAAGAATGGAGGGATTCTGTTAATGCTGAGGCTGATGCTATGATCAAGAATGATACATGGTATGAGAGTGCCTTACCAAAAGGAAAGAGAGCTGTGTCTAGTAGATGGATCTTCACTATCAAGTATCTTCCAAATGGGAAGATAGATAGGCGCAAGACAAGGCTGGTAGCAAGGGGTTTTACTCAAACTTATGGAGAAGACTACATTGATACATTTGCACCTGTTGCCAAGCTCCATACTATTCGGATTGTGCTCTCTTTGGCTGTGAACCTTGAGTGGGATCTCTGGCAAATGGATGTGAAGAATGCTTTCCTACAAGGAGAGCTTGAAGATGAGGTTTATATGCATCCACCTCCTGGTCTTGAACACTTAGTGAAGAAGGGAAATGTCTTGAGGCTAAAGAAAGCTATCTACGGCCTTAAGCAATCCCCTAGAGCTTGGTATCACAAACTTAGCTCTACCTTGAATGGAAGAGGATTCAGGAAGTCTGAGCTTGACCACACCCTCTTCACTCTTGTCACACCAGCAGGTATTATTGTTCTTCTTGTGTATGTTGATGATATCATCATCACTGGTAGTGATAAAGATGGTATCAAGGCTACCAAGGAATTTCTTAAATCTGTGTTTGAGATTAAAGATTTGGGAGAAATGAAATACTTCCTTGGCATTGAGTTATGTAGAGCTAAAGAAGGCTTGTTCATTTCTCAAAGGAAATATACACTTGATCTTTTGAAAGATGCAGGTGCTTATGGAGGAAAGACAGCCAAAATGCCCATGGAAGATGGGTATAAGGTTCCACGTGAGGGAGCTTGAAGACAGCAAGCCATTTCATGATCCAAAGCTTTATAGAAAGCTAGTGGGTAAGCTAATCTATTTGACCATCACTAGACCTGATATTTGCTTTGCTGTGAATCAGGTGAGCCAGCATATGCAAGTTCCAAAGGAGCATCAGGCATGGTAGAAAGATTGCTTATGTATCTGAATGGAACACAAGACCTTGGTGTGTGGATGGGTTGCATGACCAGAAAGTGGTGGGCTATTGTGATGCAGATTGGGCAGGAGATAGATCAGATAGAAGATCAACTACTGGCTATTGCACATTCATTGGTGGGAACTTAGCTTGGAAGCAAGAAGCAGAAGGTGGTTTCATGTTCAAGTGCAGAAGCTGAGTATAGAGCCATGCTGAAGCCAAACGAGGCTGGTTTGGATCAAAGGGATACTGAAGCACTTGGAGATTGATCAGACTAGCCCATGACTATGCACTGTGACAACCAGGCTGCAATCCATATTGCATCCAACTCTGTCTTCCATGAGAGAACCAAGCATATTGAAGTTGACTGCCACAAAGTAAGGAGATGATAGTGCTTGGAGTGATCTTACCTTGTTACACCAGAAGTGAAGACCAGCTGGCTGATGTGTTTACAAAGGCAGCAGGCAGAAGACAATGGAGTCCATTCACATCCGCTTGGGCCTCATTGATCTTGGGCAGAAGAAGAGCTGATCCCTTAGTCATGAGATCTTTACTCTTTTCCCTCATCAAGGTTTTGTCCCAATGGGTTTTCCTTGGTGAGGTTTTAATGAGGAAGATCTCATGGCTGTCAACTTGACTTGTTTCATATGGTCAAGCTTGAGGGAGGAGATGTTGAGATGAGAAGAGTATTGTGCTGAGTATGATGCTAAGAAGGGTTACATGAAGTAAGGGCTGAAGGAATGAAGTGAGGAAGCTATTTGGAGAAGGTTGGATGGAAGTGATCATGTCCGTACAAGGCCGCATAGGCCGTACAGTCCGTACATGGATCACTTCCACCAAATGAGGTGAAAGAAACTTACCCTGTAATGGTAAAAAGTGTGGTGACCTTGTATTGTTACTGATGGCTTGTGACCGTTAAAAGGAAAAGGAGGCGCCCGGAGGCTGTGCCAGGCTGTCAGAAGTCAAGGCAATGACCAGAACGTGTGAGAGCTGGTATTGGTCAGTTTGAATGTGCGCTTCTTCCCTTGTTGACTTCACATGCTTCACCTTATCTTTAAGTAGAAAACCCTTGTATCCGGCTCTTATATATATGTAACCTCGACCTTATGTCAGACTATGCAATGAATATCAGTCTCTCTCACTATTTAGAAATGATCCTTAAAGTTTAATCTCATAATCTTCTCTCTTAATCTCTTAAGTCTTCTTCACTATTCATCAAATCTCTGGTTAATCTCTTTCTATGGCTTAAGATTCTTAGAAATCTTAATTTGGTCACTTGGAAGAGTAAGAAGCGTAGTGTCTTGCTCAAGTGCTGAGGCTGAGTATAGAGCAATGAAGCTTACTAATGGGCTAGTGTGGATAAAAGGGATTTTGAAGCATTTGGAGATTATTCAAGCAACTCCAATGACAATGCATTGTGACAATCAAGCAGCTATCCACATTGCTTCTAACTCGTGTTCCATGAGAGAACAAAACACATTGAGGTCGACTGCCACAAGTGAGGCAGATGATGATTCTTGAGTGATTCTGCCATGTTACACCAGGAGGAGGATCAGTTGGCTGATGTGTTTACAAAGTCAGCAAGGCAAAAGACAATGGAGTCCATTCATATCAGATTGGGGCTCATCGATCAGCTTAAGAACTATCTATACATCTCCTGATCATGTGATTCTACTCTTTCCTCATTAAGGTTTTGTCCCAATGGGTTTTCTTTAATGAGGTTTTAATGAGGAGATCTCATGGTTCTCCAAGCTTGACTTGTTCCACATGGTCAAGCTTGAGGGGAGTTAAGATGAGAGGATGAAGGTTGAGATGAGGAGAATGAAAGAATATGAGATTTAGTTGGTTCTGGATGAAGAACATTGCAAGAGAGAGAGAGAGTGTTGCGAGATTGAGAGAGAGAGATAGATTGGAAACATATTTGCTTAATACATTTAGGGTATTGATACAACCTTAATATAGGCTAGAGAAGTCACAACTAGACAAGAAAGAAAATAATAAACTAAGCAAGCCCTAGAGAAATAATAAACAAATGAGATAGGACCACTGTGTTAAACTGAGCTGAGTGGAGAATAATGTAAGGGTTGTGATGTTGAGGAAAAGAGATAAGAATGATCTTGGTTCTTACTGTGGTAACTAAAAATTACTGTGGTAAAGATAAGTTACTGTGGTAAAAAGAATACTTACCACAGGTAACTATATCTTGGACACAGCCTTATCTGAGGCACTGTTGAGGAGGAGAGGAAGCACCTACAGTGCCAGAGGAAGAAGGAAGAGGCCAAGGCTGTCAACAGGCTGGCAGCATATTCCTCTTTGATGCTGGATGCTTTACATGCCTAAGGCTTCCCATTGGCTGCTTATCTCTTCCCTGGTTGACCTCACATGCTTTTCTTTCTTCCCTAGACTTTGTAAACCCTTTATATAATGTAATCAGTCTCCATAATAATATGATGAACGAAATGTTTCAATCTCTCTCTAGTCTCTCTCTCTTGTTCTTAATCTTTAATCTCTCAATCTCCATTTAATCACCAGATTATAATTAAACTCTCTCAGATCATAAAAATCTCATGGTATCAGAGCCAGGTTCCTTTAAAAGGGGAGAGTGATTTTTATTTTCTGAAAATGTTCTTGGGTGTTCTTGAGTGTTCTTGAGATTTTTGGTGAGCTAGATCTTTAAAATTCTGGGTTGGTGTCTGTTTGTGTTTCTTTTGGAGAGTAAGCCTCAAGGGGGTTCCTTTAGATGATTGACACAGTTTGGAGAGTGATCTAGCTTTCTTTTGGGGTCTGGCGTGTTGATCAGATATCTTGGAGAGAGCTTTTAAGCTAAAGATTGAGTCTTTGTGATTGATTGGAAATGAAGCAACTTAGATCAGAGACAACAAAGTATGAGGAGGAGAAAGGAGGAGGACGCCATTGTAGTGTGGTTCTACTGATAAAGACAGCTTTGGAGAGCTGTGGGATGTGGAGTAAGCAAGTAAGGTGGGATCTTTGAAGGAGATAGCCACTGATGGGAGTGACAGTGTAAAGGTGGAGGCTTTACAAGTAAAGGTGGGATCTTTGAAGGAGGTAGCCACTGATGGGAGGGTAAAGGTGAAGCCTTTACAAGAGATAGCTGCTGAAGGAGATCAGCTAGCTAGCGAAACCAGTAAGGATCAGTCTAGTCCTGGAGAAAGTACATTGCTTGAGAAGATTGAAGATGCTCATGAGAACAAGATCAATCTTAGGAGAGTGTATGAAACCAAGGAGGGTACTCGTGTGGCCCATGATCATGTAGTGAAGCTGCAACATTTGTGGAATGAACTACAAGAGTTGAGAACTCTTATAGATGGAAAGCCACACCAAAGCAAGAGATGGTCTCAAGACTTTGGTGAGCATGGAGTCATCATATGGGTGGCTGGTAGAGATGGTTCTAAAGGGGAACAACTTCCAGAGATGGAAGAGATGTGTGCACTGGTGGAGAGAGCACATAAGAGGATGAGGGATGAGAATAGGCTAACCATGAGTGTTGACATGAAGAGAATAAGGTAGAGATCAAGGGCAAGAGTAAGGTGATCAAGTTAACATAAAACCTAGCTTGACTTGCAAGACAAGGGATGAGATATTATGGGCTTTTGATATTTAAATCCTGCCAAGAGAAGTGGAGAATGTCGACATAAGGAAGAGAGCTGTTGGTGGAGAAGTCACGTGGTCTATGAGAGAAAAGAGGAGCAGGGAGACCGTTGGGTGCTGTCACTTTCACCCGGGCTGGACGAGCCTGCCGACCAGCTCCTCTCCCTTTGTTTATTATTTCACTTGTACTATCACTCATTTCTTTGTTTTTTCTTCTCTGCTTGTGATCGTGGTGTCCTTAAATAGAGTGTATGAGGTTGCAATGTAATAAATAAAATTAAGCAATGTTCTTATTCTCTCTTCTTCTTCATCCGAACACTTCTCTTCTCTCTTAAATTCTCATAATGTTTCCAATCTAAATCCTCTAAAGTCTTCAGTCTTTCATGGTATCAGAGCTCTCTAAAGCTCTTGAGACCTTATTCTTCTAGTCTAAACCTCTTATTTCCTAAACTCTCTGATCTTTTCTTTCTATTTTTAAGTTCTTGGTGTTCTTCAGCTGTTCTTATTTTCCAGCTTCAAAATTTGCCAAAAATGGAAACTCAGACCAAGATGGTTATCATTCCCGGACACTGAATGGGCCAAACTATCTGTTATGGTCAAGGCTTGTCAAGACAGCACTCGGAGGCAGAGGTCTTTGGGAGTGTGTTGTGGAGGGCAAGGAGCAAAACAAACCAGCCTAGAGAGGATGGTAAAGAAGATGTGGGCGCAGCTAAAGGAGATGGAAAGAAAGAAGGTCAAGCGGATCTTATGGTTCTCTCCATCATTCAGAACAGCCTTGCACCACATATATCCTGGAGGCATACTCTATTGTGAAACCTCAAAGGAGCTATGGGACACTCTTAAGAAGGTTTATGGAAATGTCTCCAACATCAGCCGTGTGTTTGAAGTCAAGAGGGCTATCAACACCCTCACACAAGAGGATACTGATTTTTCAAAACATTTTGGGAAATTTAGATCCTTGTGGGCTGAGCTGGAGATGCTGAGACCATCAAGTGTTGACCCCGAGGTGCTGAATGAGAGAAAAGAACAAGATAAAGTGTTTGCACTGCTACTCTCAATCCGCTGTATGGTGGGTTAATCAAACACATTCTGGAGGACAAGCTCCCAGACCTTGAGGAGCTATGCGCCAGATACAAAAGGAGCAAGGCTCAGTGGAGCTCTTTGGAGGTAAAGGAGACCTCATACTGCAAACAAAGCTGATGGAGTAAGATCCCGTTGAGGGCCGCTAACAAAGGGTACTACAAACCAAGTGACAAGAAGTGTGGGAGTGTGACCACTGCAAGAAGAAAGGGCATGGAAGAGACAAGTGCTGGATTCTTCACCCACACCTCAAGCCACGTGAATTCGAACTGATGCAAGAGCAAATTACTCTCTGTGATGGAGGAGAGTCATCTAATTCAATGCGACTAGGAATGCCTGGTGATGGGAATGCTTACCAATGGTGGTGGTACAGCCATGAGAGGGACACAAGATGAGACCATCAAGAAGTCTGACCTCCATGCACTCATCAAAGCCCTAAAGGAGTCCGGTAACACACTTGGTTTATCTTTAAATGCATCATATGAGTGTCTAGTGCACCGTGGTCTTACCACAAATCTGAATGCCTCCGATAAGATTAAACCATTAGTCATAGACTCAGAGCATCTCATCACATGATTAGTGACGCCAAGATGATTAAAAACATTAAGCCTATCTCGGGAATGTTAAAATTGCTAATGGTGATAGAATTCCCATTATGGGTGAAGGAACCATTAACCTGTTTGTAGAGAAACCAAAGCTTTCTATATGCCTTCATTTGCTTCAAATTTGTTATCAGTTAAAAGAGTGACCACTGATTTAAATTGTAATGTAATATTCAGTCCTAATGAGGTTATGTTTCAGGATATTGAGACTCTTAAGTTGATTGGCAAAGGTGTTTCAAGGAGGACTTGTACCGCTTGAAGATATCAAGACCATTTCAAATTCTCGCTTCAATTCCTCGCTTTTTAGATAATGATGTATTATGGCATGCTAGGCTAGGCCATCCTCATTCTCGCACTGAACATCTTATTTCCTCATGTTTCTTTTAAAATGATGACTGTGAAGCATGCATCCTTGGCAAGCATTGCAAAACCTGTCTTCCCTAAGTCTTCTACTATCTATGAAAATTGCTTTGATCTTATACACTCGATGTCCGGACTGCACCATGCATATCTAGGGAGAATCATAAGTATTTTGTCACTTTCATTGATCAAAATCAAAATACACTTGGCTGACTATGATTCAAACTAAAGATAGAGTGCTTGATGCTTTTATAAATTTCCAGAACTACATAACTAATCATTTCAATGTTAAGATCAAAGTATTCAGTGCATAATGGGGAGAATATACAAGTAGTGCATTCAAAACCATCTTGCTAAGCATGGGATCATTCATCAAACTAGCTGTCCATATACTCCACAACAAAATGGAGTGGCTGAGAGGAAGAACAGGCACCTCATGGAGGTGGCCAGGTCCATGATGTTCTATACCAACATGCCTAAACGCTTCCTGGAGTGATGCAGTCATGACTGCTTGCTATCTCATCAACAGAACTCCAACTAGAGTACTTGAGGATTCTACACCATATGAGGTACTGAACAAAAGAAAACCATCTGGACTACTTATGTCTTTGGGTGTGTGTGTTTTGTGTTACAGCCAGGTGAGCATAGAAACAAGTTGGAGGCAAGAAGTGTCAAGGCAGTGTTCATAGGCTACTCCACCACTCGGGGTACAAATGCTATGTACCAGAGACTAGGAGAGTCATGGTGTCCCGAGATGTGAAGTTTGTTGAGTCCAGAGGCTACTTTGATGAAAAGAATTGGGATGAGCTCAAGGACCTGTCCAAAGGAGTCTCGATAGAGCACAAAATCTGAAGCACATTATGGAGAGCCTTGGTATCAACATGAGTCCAGCACAGAACCAGTGCCTGTTGAGGAACAAGGTGTTCATCCTAATCCTGAAGGGGAATCAAGAGGACCCTCATACTGATCAAGAGGATCAGACACAAGAGAAGGAGATCAAGAGGGTCAAGAAGGGACTAATACTGGTCAGAGCAAGAGGTTCATGATCAGGATGAAACTAGTCACATTGAACCATCAGTACATGAGCAAGAGGCAGAGTCCGATGGAGAAGAGCTTAGAAGAAGTCCAGCCGCCAGGAGAAGCACAAGAATCAGACATCATCCATCAAACCGATCAATACAAGAGTGTATTTCAACAGCCAAGCGTTGCTCATCCAACTCAAGCAACATGCACCCTAGCCCAATATCCTGTGGATCATCAAGCATTCATCACTAATCTTGATGAGGCCTACATACCAAGGTCGTATGAAGAAGCTATGGCAATCAAGGAATGGAGAGATTCAGTAGGAGATGAGATGGGTGCTATGGAGAGAAATGGAACCTGGTTTGAAACTGAGCTTCCCAAAGGCAAGAAGGCGGTTACAAGTATGCTGTTGTTCACAATCAAATACTTAGCCAATGGGAAACCTGAGAGGAAGAAGACCAGACTGGTAGCAAGAGGCACACTCAAGTTTATGGTGAGGATTGTCTTGAAACCTTTGCGCCAGTGGCAAAGCTTCACACCATAAGGATTGTGCTATCTCTTGCTGTGAACTTGGAATGGGATCTTTGGCAAATGGATGTCAAGAATGCATTTCTACAAGGAGAGCTTGAAGATGAAGTGTACATGCGCCCACCAAAGGGTATGGAAGACATGGTTAAACCAGGCAATGTGTTAAGACCAAGAAAGCAATCTATGGTCTAAAGCAATCCCCAAGAGCTTGGTACCACAAGCTGAGCACCACACTGAATGGGAGAGGCTTTGTAAAATCTGAGGCTGATCATACTCTTTTCACTCTCACAAGAGCAATCATTGTCATCTTGATATATGTTGATGACATTATAATCACTGGTAGTGATAAGGAGGGATTGCATCCACCAAAGCTTTCCTCAAGGCAACTTTTGATATCAAAGACCCGAGAGCTAAAATACTTCGGGCATTGAGATGATGTAGATCCAAAGAGGGATTGTTTCTCTCACAAAGGAAGTATACTGTTGACATGAAGCAAATAATGAGAAGCCTATTGCATCATTAAAGAGACACACGAGAGAATGCAAGGGAATACAAGGTTGGTGAAGTGATCAAATGGATACGTCCGCATAAAAAGAGTGACCAGAGTAACTGCGGCAAGTGAAATACTCCACCAGGAAAGGCATTTAAATCAACCAAGAATGAAGAAGAATGTCGACACCTTGAGAATCAATGCAGAAGAAAGAAGAGGGTTTGCCAGACCAGCACTTTCACCATGGCTGGACGAGCCAGCAGCCGATCTTCTTATTTGTTTATTCCTTGCATTGTACTTTCTCTCAATTGTTTATTACTTCTCTGTGCCTAATTTGCAGCTTGTTGCTCTTTAAATAGTGTGTAATAGGTTCCTAAATCAATACAAGAAAATATGTTTCTCTTCAGACTCACAACTCTCTCTCTCTGACTAATCGCCCTCATCTTCTTGTTCTTAATCTTCTTACTCTTCTTCACAAATCTTCCTTAATCTTCTTACAAATTATCATGGTATCAGAGCAACAAAGCTCTTGAACCTACTCTGCTTCCAAGAATACTGCTTTTTACTCATATCCATCTCTTAAATCCTTCTCTCCTGTTCTTGTGTTCTTGGCGAAAGAAGGCAAAGATGGATAGCAACAACAACCGAACTCTCAGCATTCCTGGACCTTAAAGGGAGTTAATTACCTCTTATGGGCCAGGATGGTGAAGATTGCCCTGAGGAAAAGGTTTATGGAGCCATGTCTCAAAGAAGCAGCTCCAAAACAAATTATCCAAGGAGAAGATGGAAAGGAGAAGGTGGTAGCTGATGAAGACAAATGGGGCCAGGAAGATCTCATGGTGCTCACAGCCCTCCACCCTGGAACCAGCTATTATGGAGTCTTACTCATACTGTGAGACCACCAAGCAGCTGTGGGATACACTCTACAAAGTGTATGGAAATGTCTCCAACCTTACTAGAGTCTTTGAAGTGAAAAGAGCCATCAATGTTTTAGTCAAGGGGATGAAGAGTTTCAACCCCATTTCGCAAGTACAGATCTCTTTGGGCAGAGCTGGAGTTACTAAGACCTCACACAACTGATCCAGCCACTCTCTTAACAAAGTGAAGAAGACAAAGTGTTTGGACTACTGCTCACTCTAAACCCATCTTATGGAAGTCTGGTTAGCACATCTTGAGAGCTGATAAGCTTCTGACCTGGATGAAGTATGCGCCAAATCCGAAGGAGGAAGGCTCAGGCTTGTTTGGGAGTAAAGGAGACTTAACCATGGCTCACCAAGCTGAGGAAGCAGTGGCAAACAAGGCGCTTACAAGCAGGATGAGAAGAAGGTCTTGATATGTGACCATTGCAAGAAGAAAGGCCACATGAAAGACAAGTGCTGGATTCTCCACCCTCATCTTAAGCCCAACAAGTTCAAGGAGCCACGCTTTCAGGATGCAAGAGCTCACCTTTCAACTGATGGGAATGAACCAGTGACTCCAAGCTCAGTGTGTTCTAACAACAATGGTGGAGGAAGTGCTATGGCCTCTACATCAATGTACTCCACAGCAAGGACCAACCAGGATGAGATAATCAATGCTCTCATCAAGGCCTTGAAAGACAACTCGTATACCTAAAACTCTTGGTTATTCACACAATGCTTGTCATTAATCGCTGAGAATTCTAGAAACATTTTTAAAAATACTAGGCCATTGATTATTGACTCTGGTGCTTCTCACCACATGATTAGTGATCCTAGTTTAATTAAAATGTGGAACCAAAGACTAGGAAATGTGATGATTATAGTGTCAAATGGCTGGCCGTCAATGGTTGTCCGGTCCATATATAAATGGTTTAATATGGACAAACCCATTTTCCCATGGGTTTTAATTGGACATAATATGGAAACCATTTAAATGATGGTATTTAATGGTTTTGGTTTTATGGACATAGATGTCCAATGGATTTTAAAACTATGGTTTCAAACAAAACCAAGTTTTTCCAATAAAATAAAATCGAAGTTTTCCTTCAAAAACACAAAATCGAAGTTTCACCAATACACAAAGTTGAGTTTTTCGCCAAAAACGAAAATCATTTTTGCCCAAACCGCAAAATCGAAGTTTTCTCACAACGCTAAAACGAAGTTTTCCGCCAAAATCGAATCGAAGTTTTCACAAAACGTAAAATCAAGTTTCCGGCCAAAACGCGAAAATCAAGTTTTCCGCCAAAACGAAAATCAAGTTTTCCGCCAAAACGAAAATCGAAGTTTTTCACCAAAACGAAAAATCAATTTTCGCCAAACCGCAAAATCGAAGTTTTCACCAAAACGCAAAAATCGAAGTTTTCCGCCAAAACGCGAAAATCAAGTTTTCCGCCAAAACGTAAAATCAAGTTTTCCGCCAAAATCTTATAAATTTATATTTGTATTTATAGGTTTATAGATTGAAGCAAATTCATAAATGGTCATTAATGGTCCCATGGCAACCCATATAAATATGGGTTTTGATGGACATGGTCTTAATAGACTCGGTTTTTATGGATGGTCATTGTCTGTCCACCAACCTGTAAATGGACAAACGGATATGGGCTAATGGACATGGGATTTCCATTTGACAGCTCTAGTGATGATAGCAAATGGTGATAAAATTCCTATAAGAGGTAGGTGAATTGAAATTGTTTGATAAAGTTTCTAAGGCATTTTACATGCCCACCTTTGCTTCAAACTTTCTGCTAAAAGGTCACCAATGATTTAAATTGTCATGTTACATTCACTCCTAATGAAGTTTATTTTCAGGATATTGAGTCAAGTAAGTTGCTTGGCAAGGGTGTAACCAAGGAGACTTGTATTTGCTTGAGGACACTGCCAACCTCTCGATTTATCTTGCTATTTCAATTGTTTCTCAATTCCCTAAAGATGTAATATGGCATGCTAGATTAGGACATCCTCATTCTCGCCTTGAACATCCTGTTACCTAGCATTTCTTTAAAAGTGATTGTGAGGCTTGTATCTTAGGAAAGCATTGTAAGAGTGTCTTTCCTAAATCAATGACCATCTATGATAATTGCTTTGATTTAATTCATTCTGATGTGTGGACTGCCCTTTGTGCATCTAGAGAACAACATAAATACTTTGTGACATTCATAGATGAAAAATCTAAATACACATGGATCACACTGTTGCAACAAAAGATAGGTGCTGAAGCTTTTAAAAATTTTCAAAACTATGTCACTAACCATTTCAATGTTAAGATTAAGATTCTTAGATCAGATAATGGTGGTGAATACACTAGCACAGCCTTCAAACAACATCTAGCTGCCCATGGGATCATCCAACAAACCAGTTGCCCCTACACACCTCAACAAAATGGCTGGCTGAAAGAAAGAATAGGCACCTAATGGAGGTAGCTAGAGCATGATGTTCCATGGTAATGCCTAAAAGATTTTGGGAGATGCAGAGTCACTCACTTACCTTATCAACCGCACACCTACAAGAGTGCTTCAAGATGCCACTCCATGAGGTACTGACCAAAACTAAACCTAAAATAGATCATTTATGCAGGTTTGTGTGTGCTTTGTCTTAGTTCCGTGAGAACTCAGAAACAAGTTAGAGGCCAGAAGCACAAAGGCAATGTTTATTGGGTATTCACACATCAGAAAGGGTACAAATGCTATGTTCCAGACACTAGGAGAGTTAGCTCTCAGGGATGTCAAGTTCATGAATCAACAGGCTATTATGAGGAGCAGAGTGGGAGAACTCAAGGATCTATCTCAATCTGCCTTTACGAGAGCCAACAACTTGAGAGTAATCATGGAAAGACTTGGCATCAGTTTACCAAGGGAACCAGAGAAGGTCAGGAGGAACCAACACAAGCTGTAGAAGAGGCAGTAGAAGATGTGGAAGCTCATCCTGATCATGAGGGGGTAATGGAATGATGAGCAGTCTGCCAGCTCAACCTGAAGACAACTCAGTAGTTCATGATCAAGATGAGATACAATCAGAATCTGACACTGAGATTCAAGTGGAGGAGCCAGACCATGGAAATGAAGCAGAACCTGAGCAAGTACAGCCCTTGAGAAGGAGCACAAGGATCAGGAGACCAGCTTCAAATGGATCAACACAAGAGTATACTTCAATGCTGAGGCTGTAGCTCATCCAACCAGTGCTGCTTTGCTCGCCACATTATCCAGAAGAGCATCAAGCATTTATCAGTGAATTGGATCAAGAATATGTTCCAAGGACATATGAAGAGGCTATGCAACATGAGGAATGGAGAGCATCAGTTGGAGATGAGATGGGAGCCATGGTTAAGAATACATGGTTTGAGACAGCTCTCCCAAAGGAAAGAAAGCAGTAACCAGCAGGCTGTTATATACAATCAAGTATGGAGCCAATGGCAAGCCAGAAAGAAGGAAGACAAGATTAGTGGCAAGAGGATACACTCAGGTCTATGGTGAAGATTATCTAGACACCTTTGCACCAGTGGCTAAGCTGCATACTATAAGGATCCTCCTATCACTTGCTGTCAATCTTGGAGGGATCTATGGCAGATGGATGTGAAGAATGCATTCCTTCAAGGAGAGGAAGATGAAGTCTATATGAGACCACCTCCTGGTCTAGAAGATATGGTGAAACCAGGAAATGTCTTAAGACTAAAGAAGGCCATCTATGGCTTAAAGCAATCTCCAAGAGCCTGGTACCACAAACTAAGCACAACACTCAATGGGAGAGGTTTGTGAAGTCTCAAGCAGACCATTCTCTATTCACTCTGACCAGCAGTCAAGGCATTGTAGTCATCTTGGTGTATGTGGATGATATCATCATCACTGGTAGTAACCAGGAAGGTATCTCCTCAACTAAAGCTTTCCTTTAAACTGCCTTTGATATTAAGGACTGAGAGTTAAAGTACTTCCTAGGATTGAATTGTGCCGATCCAAGGAGGGCCTCTTCTTATCCCAAAGGAAGTACACACTTGATATCTTAAATGAGGCAGGAGATCTCGGAGGTAGACAGGCCAAGACACCATTAAGAAGGTTACAAGGTGCTGCAGAGGGGGAGTATGATGCAACCCTTCACTGATGTCAAGAAGTATAGAAGAATGGTTGGGAAGCTCATCTATCTCACTATCACTAGGCCAGATGTGTGCTTGCAGTGAACAAGTAAGCCAGCATATGCAAGCCCCCAAGATACATCACTGGAACATGGTGGAAAGAATCTTAAGATACGCACCTGGTCAGGAGTATGGATGGCGTAACAAGAGCACTGAGGTTGTGGGGTATTGTGATGCTGATTGGGCTGGAGATAGAGTGGACAGAAGATCAACCACAGGCTATTGCACCTTTATTGGAGGGAATCTGGTCACATGGAAGAGCAAGAAGCAGAAGGTGGTGTCTTGTTCAAGTGCTGAGGCAGTATGATCAATGAGAAAGCTTACAAGTGAGCTCATATGGATCAAGGGACTGCTAAGAGACTTGGGGATTGAAATCACCACACCAATGACCATGCATTGTGACAACCAGGCTGCATACACATTGCATCCAATTCAGTCTTTCATGAGGACAAAGCACATAGAAGTAGACTGCCATAAGGTGAGACAAGAAGGGAACAGCAAGAGATCCTCCCATATACCAGAAGTGAAGATCAACTTGCTGACATCTTCACCAAGGCTGCAAGATCAAGGTCTGTGAGTTCATTCATCCTAAGCTTGACTCATAGATCTCACATGTCACTGATCCCTCACCATGAAGTGTTCTACTTTTTCCTTGCTTGGTTTTATCCCAAGTGGTTTTTCCAAGTAAAGGTTTTAATGAGGGAATGCTTCATGGTTTCCAAGCCTGACCAATCCCTATCAAGCTTGAGGGGAGTGTTGACATGAAGCAAATAATGAGAAGCCTATTGCATCATTAAAGAGACACACGCAGAGAATGCAAGGGAATACAAGGTTGGTGAAGTGATCGATGCCGTCCGCATAAGGTCAAAGAGTGACCTAGAGTAACTTGCAAGGCAAGGAAATACTGACCAGGAAAGGCATTTAAATCAACCAAGAATGAAGAAGAAGTGTCGACACTTGAGAGAGGAGAATCAATGGAAGAAAGAAGAGGGGAGAGCCATAGACCAGTCACTTTCACCATGGCTGAACGAGCCAGCCGCCAGATCTTCTTATTTGTTTATTCCTTGCATTGTACTTTCTCTCAATTGTTTATTACTTCTCAGGTCCACCTAAGCAGCTTGTTGCTCTTTAAATAGTGTGTAATAGGTTCCTAAATCAATACAAGAAAATATGTTTCTCTTCAGACTCACAACTCTCTCTCTCTCGATTCTAATCACTCATCTTCTTGTTCTTAATCTTCTTACTTCTTCACAAATCTTCCTTAATCTTCTTACAAATTATCATAATGCTTGACCTACTAAGGGAAGTTGGTGACTTAGGAGGAAGAACAGCCAAGACTCCTCTTGAAGAAGGTTACAAAGTGATGAGGGGGAGATAGAAGACAAGCTGTATGAAGATGTAAAGCACTATAGAGGATGGTGGGAAACTCATATATCTCACCATCACACGACCTGATGTTTGCTTTGCAGTCAACCAAGTGAGCCAACATATGCAAGCTCCTAAGATGCACCATTGGAGCATGGTGGAAAGAATCCTAAGGTACTTAAGAGAAGCACCAGGGCAAGGAGTTTGATGGGCTGCAACAAGAGCACTGAGATAGTAGGCTATTGTGATGCAGATTGGGCAGGAGATGAGTTGATAGGAGATCAACTACTGGTTATTGCACATTTATTGGAGGCAATTTGGTAACTTGGAAGAGCAAGAAGCAGAAGGTGGTTTCATGTTCAAGTGCTGAGGCAGAGTATAGAGCTATGAGGAAACTCACAAGAGCTGATTTGGATCAAAGGACTGCTTAAAGACTGGGAGTCAGACTACAGACCAATCACTATGCATTGTGATAACCAGGCTGCTATACACATTGCAGCAACTCAGTCTTCCATGAAAGAACCAAACATATAGAAGTGGACTGCCACAAGGTTAGACAAGCCGTGGAACAGAAAGTAATACTACCTTGCTACACAAGAAGTGAGGATCAGCTAGCTGATATATTCACAAAGGCAGCAAGCACTAAGATTTGTGAGTTCATCCATCCAAGGTTGGGACTCATAGATCTTTCATGTCACTGATCTCTCCTCCATGAAGTGATCTACTCTTTTCCTTGGCTTGGTTTTATCCCATTGGTTTTTCCTAGCTAAGGTTTTAATGAGGATTGCTTCATGGCTTCCAAGTTGACTTGTTCTACATGGTCAAGCTTGAGGGGAGTGTTGACATGAAGAGAAAAGGTGAGATCAAGGGCAAGAGTAAGGTGATCAAGTTAACATAAAACCTAGCTTGACTTGCAAGACAAGGGATGAGATTGTTGAGATGAAGAAGAAATAAGGCAGTGTTGATATGAAGAAGAGATGAGCACACGGTTTGAAAGAGAAGAAGTGAAGTCTGTCCGTACAACCTCCTATTGTAACCTAGCTTGGATTGCAAGTCAAGGAAGGTAACCTGGCCCCAAAGACATGCCTCATGAGCCAAAGAGACGTTGGGGGTTTGGTTGACCAGCTGCAAGAGTTTGAATGGATTTAAATAAGGAGATCACATGTTCGTGATAAGATCTCAGATTTGTTCAGACCTGTCACTATCTCTCCACCAGTGTGTTGTCCTCTGCTTATTATTTTACTCTTTGCTTGTCTTTTATGTTAGGCAAGTTGCCTATATATTGTAAACATCCAGAATGAATTAATCTAAGGAATTATTCTCCTCTCTCTCTCTCAATTTCGAAATCCACTCTCTCTTCTTCTCTCTCTCTTGTTCTTCATGTTCTTGAGTTTCCAGCAGTACTTTCTTGAGTTTCCAGCAATAAACTACCTATAAATCTTTATTCTCACATGGTATCAGAGCTCTAAGCCTTGAGACCTCTCTGTTCTTCATATCTTCCAAGAATTCACTCTTATTTTCTCACTCGTGTTTTCTGACTTTGTTTTCACTTTGCTGGATTTAAATCCTCTGTACCTTCTTCTATTTCCATAAATTCCTTATTTAATCTGAGTTCTTATACTCTTCTCTCTGTTGGAAATTATATTCCCAATTTCTAGATTCATATCCTTTCTGGTTCCTTTATCTTTGTCCAATGGATAAAAGAAAACCAGCCATGGAAATGGAGTCAAGAATTTTATTCCAGTAACCCTTGAGGGTTCTAATTATCTGGTGTGGTCAAGAGTTGCCAGAGTTACCTTGGGGAGTCATGGACTTTGGGACAGCCATATTATAAAGGCTGAAGCTTCAAAAGGATGGCTCAAGTGGAGGAACCAGCACATGACCTGAAGAATGAAGACAAGTGTTCAAGAAGACCAGCTAACACTTGAGATCATTCATAATTCTCTGTCAGAATCAATCTTTGAGGCTTACTCACACTTTAAACTGCCAAGCATCTATGGGAGAGTCTTCAAACTGGTTATGGTAATCTATGGGAGAGTCTCCAAACTGTGTATGAGCAAGACAGGTTCTTCAGCTTTCTCATAAGCCTGATTCATCCTACAACAATCTGATAAATTATTTCCTTAGAGAAAGGAAGCTTCCTGATCTTGAAGATGTATGTTCCTGAGAAGCAAGCCTAATACATTTAAGCTCAAGGAGTTTGAGCACCAAGTGATTCAAGGAAGAACAATGTATTCAGCTCTCAGTGGAGATTCAACTGAAGGAGGAACATGGAGGAGTAACCCTGATGGTCCAGCGACCAGAAGAGACCTTGATTCCTTTATCAAAGCAGCCAAGGCCCTTATCTCACCAAAGGAGGCTGGTATACACTCTTGACTCTAAACCCATTATTATAGATTCAGGAGCTAGCCATCACATGATTAGTGATAGGAACTTGATCAGTGATATCCAGCCTGCCTCAGGAATGTTATTATAGCAAATGGTGATAAGGTGAAGATAAGGAGGGAACCTTAGGTTGTTTGATAGGAATCTACTGCCTTATATATGCCTCAGTTTACATCTAATTTGCTATCCGTGAGGAAGGCTACTGCTGATCTGAGTTGTCAGGTTATCTTCAGACCAGATGAGGTTGAGTTTCAAGACTTAAAGACAGGCATGTTATTGAAAAAGGTCACAGCCATCAGGAACTATATCATCTTCAAGACTAAGCTATCTGAATCTGCTTCTTCATTTCAGAAGAGGATGATCACACCCTCTTCACCCTAACCAGTCAACAAGGCATTGTGGTCATTCTGGTATATGTGGATGATATTATCATCAATGGCGTGACAAGGAAGGTATCAACACTAAAGCTTTCCTTAAGACATCTTTTGATATCAAAGACTTGGGGAGTTAAAGCTTCAGAGGGATTGAGATATGTAGATCCAAAGAAGGACTGTTCTTATCCCAAAGAAAGTACACTCTTGATTTGCTGAATGAGGCAGGTGATCTTGGAGCAAGAGTAGCAAAGACTCCACTTGAAGATGGCTATAAAGTATCATGTGAGGGGAGTTTGAAGACAAACCCTATGGAGATGTCAAACACTATAGAAGAATGGTTGGGAAGCTGATCTACCTCACCATCACCAGACCAGATGTGTGTTTTGCAGTTAATCAAGTCAGTCAACACATGCAAAACCCAAGATACATCACTGGAATATGGTGGAGAGGATCTTGAGATATCTAAGAGAAGCACCAGGTCAAGGAGTTTGGATGGGATGCAATGGAAGCACTGAGATCACGGATATTGTGATGCAGATTAGGAGATAGGGTTGATAGAGATCAACTACTGGGTACTGCACCTTTATTGGAGGCAACTTAGTCACTTGGAAGAGCAAGAAGCTAAGATAGTATCATGTTCAAGTGCTGAGGCAGAGATGTGAGCAATGAGGAAGCTTACTAGTGAGCTCATTTGGATCAGGAACTGTTAAGAGACTTGGGCATAGAGACTACAACTCCTATCACCATGCACTGCGACAACCAGGCTGCCATTCATATAGCATCCAACAGTATGTTCCATGAGAGGACTAAACACATAGAAGTGGATTGCCACAAAGTGAGACAAGCAGTGGAGCAACAAATCATCCTACCTTGCTACACTAGAAGTGAAGACCAGCTAGCTGACATTTTCACAAAGGCAGCAAGCAGCAAAGTCTGTGAGTTCATCCATTCAAAGCTGGACTCATAGAACTCACATCTAAATGACTTTTCTATCATGGAGACTTCTACTCTTTTCCTTGGTGTGTTTTGTCCCACGGGTTTTGCACATCAAGGTTTTAATGAGGGAAGTTCTTCATGATTCCAAGCTTGACTGGTTCCCAAAGTCAAGCTTGAGGGGAGTGTTGAGATGAAGAAGAAATAAGGCAGTGTTGATATGAAGAGATGAGCACACGTTTGAAGAGAAGAAGTGAAGTCATTCCGCAACTCTCCTATTGTAACCTAGCTTTGACAAGTCAAGGAAGGTAACCTGCGTCCCAAAGACATGCCTCATGAGCCAAAGAGACGTTGGGGTTTGACCAGCTGCAAGAGTTTGAATGGATTTAAATAAGGAGATCACATGTTCTCGTGATAAGATCTCATTTGTTCAGACCTGTCACTATCTCTCCACCAGTGTGTTGTCCTCTTGCTTATTATTTTACTCTTTTGCTTGTCTTTTTATGTTAGGCAAGTTGCCTATATATTGTAAACATCCAGAATGAATTAATCTAAGGAATTATTCTCCTTCTCTCTCAATTTCGAAATCCACTCTCTCTTGTTCTTCATGTTCTTGAGTTTCCAGCAGTACTTTCTTGAGTTTCCAGCAATAAACCTATATAAATCTCTATTCTCACAGAGATATTATATGGTTTTGATATTTAAATCCCAAGAGAAGTGGAGAATGCCTAATAAAGAAGAGAGTCAGTGGAGAAGTCACTATGAGAGAAAAGAGGAAAGGGTGAGAAAAGAGTCAATATGATGAGAGAGTAATAGAAACAGAGTATGGGCGAGTGTAAGAGATGAAGAGAGTAAAAGACTAGAGAGAATCAAAGAGTAAGCAATTGAGAGTAAGAGAGTATGAGAGTTTCAGTGAGTATCCAAGAGAGTAATTTCTGAGTAGCAAGAGAGAATAGAGAGATTGAGAGTCCGAGAGAGTTTGGAACCAGAGAAAATGAAGAAAGAGAACTCCTCTTGCTTAGGTTACAAATTGTGTACAATGGTGGCTTTATAGCCGATTACAACTCAAAGGTATTAAACAAATCATAAAGTACAAATCTACTAAACTAATATTATTGTGGGGTTTCTAATGGAGCCAGGAGGATGCAGCCAAGGTGAATCTCGACCAGAGGGAGTGAGAGTGACAGGAGGGAGAGATGGGCACACAGTCTGGAGTGAAAGTGACAGCAGGCTCATCCTCTTATGCACATGTGACTTTTACTCTATTTAATTCAAAACTTGCCTAAACTCTCCAACGGTCTGATACCCTTTTAAACTTCAAATCTGCTTCAGAAGACTCAGCTGGACGAGTTTCCACTTGCCTTGACTTCCAAGACACTCTAGGTTACTTGCACTCTAAGACTGCACAAACAGATTCAAATCACTGCTCGATGCTTCATTTGCTTGCTCTGGTTTTGCTTGATCTCTCATCAGCTCCAGCTTTATTTATCTTCATTCCAACATTCCCTCAAGCTTGACCATAGGAGATCCTTGACAAGCTTGGAACATTGAAGAAGCTCCCTCATTAAAACCTAAGTGTGGAAAACCTCATGGGATAAAACCAACACTTAGAAAAAGAGTGAGTTCAACAATGCCTAGGGATTGGCCAGTGAGTCTAAGGAACTCAGATGACTCATGGTGGAGTCCTTAGACTCTGGATCATGGCTTATTTCAATGGCAAGTCAGGCACCAATGCCTTCCTTGCTTCACACCAAAGTGCTTGAACTCTCCATGTGGCTGGTTCTTTGTCTCCCCTTTCCTCTCGACTCCCATCGGTTTGATCCACGACCCAGACTCTCCATTATGAGCTCCAAGTACCTTGCATATTTGTGGAATGTTGGTGAGGAGGTCTGCCTTCTTGGCTTGTGGACTTGAATCTCCTCCATTTCACAGCAGCCACTGCATTGTCTTCTGAGTCTCCAACTTGGTGGGGACTTTACAACCTTCTGATCAGCCTCTTTAGCACCTTCTCTTAAGGCACACTAGATGGACAGCCTTATAAGCCAAGTATCCCATGCTGGTTGGAGTCTTTGAATCCTTGCAATGGCTTTTAGAATGGACATGGACATCCCTCAAGCTTGACCTGAGAATGAGAGTATATGGTCAAGCTTGGAAGATGAGAGCCAATGATCACCAATGCCTTGAAACCACTGCCCTCTTGGCTTGAGTGGTGGTCTTTCTCAGTGTACTTCCTTTCACCCTCTGGCATCAGGTAAGACACAGTCCAGATCATGGAAGCTCAATCACACGCCAATCACATGGTTGCAATGGGTTCTGATGGCTTTGATCCGTTAGCATAAGTATTGCAAGAGTGAACTCCACCACTTGCAAACCCAATTATGATCAGAGTGAACTCCATTTCTGATCTCTGGTGAGGAAGACGACATGAACCTTCAGGAATGCTCTCCCCTCCTCAAGCTTGATCCTGAGAGTATTGAAGGACCAAGGAAGTGAGCATACTGAACTTGAACCAGGAGCACAACAGTACCAACACCCGCGCTTAAGCCAACTGATCCACCCTTGGTCTCTGCTCCAATGCCTTACACCACCATTCTTCCTTGTGTGTCTCTTGAACCAGGAGCTCAACACCCAAACAGGCTAATTCAACCTGTTCTACACACAAGGTATGAGAAGATCCAGCCTGGTGGATGGTCAACTTCAGGTCTGCTCTCCATCAATCCTCCTGAGGTATCTTCAAAGGACATCCGTGTTCTGGCTCAACCAAGACTTATTACCATCTGACCTCTTCTCCAACAATCTCTCCATGGTCAGGAATATACATCATGTGTATAGCTCTGAACAGCATGGGCAAAATCTTCTTTTTGTCTTGATTTGATGATGGACAGAACAACACTGTGTACCTGAAACATCACTCAAACTCCAGCAAGAATCAGACCGACACACTAGGATCAGCCCTTGATAACTCACCAAGTCTGATCCCAATGTTTTGAGAAACAATGCAATGGACGTAAGAATCTAAACAACTCATTCAGTTCAACTCCATGCACATAAACATCACTAACTGCTCAGGTATGATAACTCATCAATAACAAGGCAATTAGGCTATTTTATCAATTTTAATGACAAGCACAGAGACTAGACAACTCATCAATCTCTTTATGCAACACATGAATGCAGCAAGATCAGGAAACTCTCCTAGACCTTTAGCAATGCAACAAGACAGAAGCTGATACTAAGCAACTCACTTAGACCAGAGATAACACAAACATCATAAGTATCATGGGACAGAAACTAGTTCAACAACTCTAGCAACTTGAACCTGTCCCAAGAATACCAAACAAACCAGAGATTCATCTAGACAACTTAAGCAAGTTTAATAACTTTCCTAAGACAGAGGATAGAAAAATCCAACAAGTCAGACACAATGCTCATACAAAAGAAAGGAGGTCATGCACAAACAAGAAACCTGAGCTGGTTTCTTGAACCTCCAGCCCAT
Organism: Brassica carinata; assembly: GCA_016771965.1. NCBI lineage: Eukaryota > Viridiplantae > Streptophyta > Magnoliopsida > Brassicales > Brassicaceae > Brassica > Brassica carinata. The sequence continues at coordinate 58,144,197 of CM028690.1, read as the reverse complement.
GGGGCTTACTGAGAATGTATTGTGCCTCCTCCCTCCAGCTTCCTTGGATAGAGAAAGAGCTCTGGTCGCCATTCATCACCATGAGCAACTTTTGCAGATTTGCCATTGAGCTTCATTTGAGATATGGCTCCAAACATCACTGCCTCCTGGTTTTTCTTCATAATTATGACCCATAGATTATTGTTTGGACATTTGAGCTTCACTGGAATCGCCTCAACTCCTCTTCTTTCATCTTGGAGATTTTGGACCAATGGATAATAGAGAGCACCCACTGGTTTGCAAGAAGTCTGAGCTTGAAACTGAACATTGGTGAGGCTTGCTGGACTGAGCTTAAGCCTTCGAGTTCCAGAAACTAAAGTACCTTTATCTTGAGTTCTGGTGAGCTTCTTCCTTTGGAAAAGCTTTGGACCAGAGGATACAAGGATGAACAGAAACAGAGTTTTAAAGAGAGATTTGAACAGAAATGATTTATGAAGTGTTTGGGTTTCAGGAGCTTAAAGCTCTGATACCATGAGAAAAGAGTCAATATGATGTGAGAGAGTAATAGAAACAGAGTATGGGCGAGTGTAAGAGATGAAGAGAGTAAAAGACTTAGAGAGAATCAAAGAGTAAGCAATTGAGAGTAAGAGAGTATGAGAGTTTCATGAGTATCCAAGAGAGTAATTTCGTGAGTAGCAAGAGAGAATAGAGAGATTGAGAGTCTGAGAGAGTTTGGAACCAGAGAAAATGAAGAAAGAGAACTCCTATTGCTTAAGTTACAAATTGTGTACAATGGTGGCTTTATAGCCGATTACAACTTGCAAGGTATTAAACAAATCATAAAGTACAAATCTACTAAACTAATATTATTGTGGGGTTTCTAATGGAGCCAGGAGGATGCAGCCAAGGTGAATCTCACCAGAGGGAGTGAGAGTGACAGGAGGGAGAGATGGGCACAGTCCTGTTGAGTGAAAGTGACAGAGGCTCATCCTCTTATGCACATGTGACTTTTACTCTATTTAATTCAAAACTTGCCTAAACTCTCTCCAACGGTCTGATACCCTTTTAAACTTCAAATCTGCTTCAGAAGACTCAGCTGGACGAGTTTCCCACTTGCCTTGACTTCCAAGACACTCTAGGTTACTTGCACTCTAAGACTGTACAAACAGATTCAAATCCCTGTTCGATGCTTCATTTGCTTGTTCTGTTTTGCTTGATCTCTCATCAGCTCCAGCTTTATTTATCTTCATTCCAACACAGGGAGACCGGTGGTGCTGTCACTTTCTACCTGGCTGGACGAGCTCACACCAGCTCCTCTCCCTTTGTTTATTATTTCACTCAGACTATCACTCATTTCTATTGTTTTTCTCCAAGCTGCTTGTGATCGTGTGTGTCCTTAAATGAGTGTATGAGGTTGCAATGTAATAAATAAAATTAAGCAATGTTCTTATCTCTCTTCTTCTTCATCCAAGAACACTCATCTCTCAAATTCTCATAATGTTTCCAATCTAAATCCTCTAAAGTCTTCAGTTCAATGAGTAGAGTGAGAGCTCATGGAAGCCAACTGGGAGTAGGAGAGAGCCAGTAAGCTAACCATGAGGAGTGAGGGCTCATGGAGGCTAACCGGAGTAGGAGTGAGAGCCTCGGAAGAAGAGGAGAGGCAGAATGGCTAAGGGGTTTAGCAACATGATAAGGAGAAGAAAGAGGGTCAGGAAAGTGCAACTACCTGCATATATGGGAGAGTCTATAGAGGACAGTGGGATCATGAGGAAGCTAAGGAGCAAAGGAGAGGATGAGAGGGTTATTAAGGAATGGAATGAGTTTGCAAAGTATGTGTATGCTTTGCCACACCGAGTCTGGGTGCTCCCGCCAAAGCATCCACATCTAACAAACGATTCTCATTGATTCTGGAGCAAGTCATCACATGATTAGACAAGAGCCTGCTAAGTGATATTAAGAGATCCAACAATGGTGTGGAGATAGCTAATGGTACTAAGATTCCAATAAGGTGTTGGAAAGCTCCAATTGTTTGGTAAAGACTCTGATGTTTTATGATGCTTGCTTCAAACTTACTATCAGTGAGGAGAGCAACAGTGGATCTTAGCTGCCAGGTAGTGTTCAAACCAAATGATGTTGAGTTCCAAGATTTAAAGACTGGAAAGGTGATTGGTAGAGGAGACAAGATGAACAACCTATACCAGCTCCAATCGATAAGATCTCTAAGCCTTTTGATGTTGGTGCTTAAGTAGTACTACTGATGAGACTGATAGTACTACTTGGCATGCAGATTGGGTCATCCTCATGCCCAGCTATGGAGCGATATTTCCTAATATGTCATTTAATCACTTGGAGTGAGGCATGCATATTGAAAGCATTGCGGACAGTTGTTTCCCACGCCAACTACAACATATGAGCATTGCTTTGACCTGGTACATTCGGATGTATGGACTGCTCCATGCATGTCTAGAGACAGCCAGAAGTATTTTGTGACCTTTATTGATGAGAAGTCTAAGTATACCTGGCTGACTTTGCTTCCATCAAAGGACAGGGTGTTGGAGGCCTTTATGAACTTCCAAGCATATGTATCCAACCAATACAATGCTTCGTGAAGATATTGAGGTCAGATAATGGAGGTGAATACATGGGAAATGCATTCAAGAGTCATCTAGCCAAGCATTGGATTGTGCATCAAACTACCTGTCCGTGATACACCACAGCAGAATGGTGTAGCTGAGAGGAAGAACAGGCATTTGATGGAGGTTGCTAGATCTATGATGTTTCATACCAACGCTCCAAAGAGGTTTTGGGGAGATGCTGTGCAGACTGCTTGCTATCTTATCAACCGGTTCCAACAAAGATATTGGGTGATCTGTCTCCTTTGAAGTGTTGAACAAAAGCAAGCCTGTCCTTGATCATCTAAGAGTGTTTGGGTGTGTGTGCTATGTGATGACACCAGGAGAACAGAGAAACAAGCTTGAGGCAAGGAGTACTAAAGCTATGTTTATGGATACTCTATTACTCAAGGGTTATAAGTGCTATGATTCTGAAGCAAGGAGGGTGATGGTATCTAGAGAAGTGAAGTTTGTGGAATCAAAAGGATATTATGGAGAGAAAGAGTGGGAGAATCTGAAGGATTTGTCTCAAGCTCCATCTGATAAAGCAACAACACCGAGTGATGTTGGAGAGGCTGGATGGGTTGTCCCAGGATCCGAAATCTGGAAGAAGAGAGTCTTCCAACCAGCCTGGAGAAGCTGGAACAACTCCTCGATCATGAGAGGGGGAATGGAACTGAATCTCATGAACCTGTGCAAAATCAAGGAGATTCAGCCAACATGATCAAGAGGTTACAGTGAAGTAGAGTGGTGCTCAGCCTGTGGGGAAGAGCAGAGGAGTCCACTGACTCAAATGAGAATGGTACTCAGTCTAGTGAATCTACTGAAGAGTGGGAAGGAGAATCTAGTGGATCAGTGGAGAATCAACCAAATGAGCAAGAACAGTAGAGGAGATGGTTCAGCCACCGAGGAGGAGCACAAGGAAAGGAGGGATCCTTCCAACTGGGTAAACACAGAGTGTACTACAATGCCCAGGCTGTGGAGCATCCTCCCAAGCTATGTGTTCCTTTGCAGAGTTTCCAGATGATCACATGGCATTTACAGTAAGCTTGGATGAGCTATGTTCCAAGGACTTATGAGGAAGCTGTAGCCATCAAAGAGTGGAGAGAGTCAGTTGCTGATGAGGCTGGGGCTATGATTAAAAATGAGACTTGGTATGAGAGTGAGCTGCCTAAAGGGAAGAAGGCAGTAACAAGTAAATGGGTGTTTACAATTAAGTTTTACCCTGATGGAAGAATAGAGAGCGAAGTCTGACTGGTGGCAAGAGGGTTCACTCAGACATATGGTGAGGACTATGTTGAGACCTTTGCACCTGTGGCTAAACTACATACTATCAGGATTGTATTATCTCTAGCTGTGAATCTTGAGTGGGATTTGTGGCAAATGGATGTGAAAAATGCTTTTCTTCAAGGAGAGTTGGAAGATGAAGTATATATGCATCCACCACCAGGTCTTGAACATCTAGTCAAGAAGGGTAATGTGCTGAGGTTAAGGAAAGCTATCTATGGTCTCAAGCACTCCAAGGGCATGGTACAACAAGTTGAGCACCACACTGAATGGGAGAGGATTCAGAAGTCAGAATTGATCATACTCTCTTTACCCCGACACACACCATCTGGTATTGTGGTGTTACTGGTGTATGTGGATGATATTATCATCACAGAAGTGATAAGGAAGGAATCAAAGCTACAAAGGAGTATCTTAAGGAAAGCTTTGAGATTAAAGACTTGGGAGAAATGAAATACTTTCTTGGGATTGAGATATGCAGATCAAAGGAAGGGTTGTTTATGTCTCAAAGGAAGTATGTAATTGATCTCTTGAAGGAGCTGATGCATATGGAGGAAAGACAGCAAAATGCCAATGGAGGATGGTTACAAGGCTCCACGAGGGGGAGATAGAGGATAGCAAACCATTTCATGATCCTAAGCTTTACAGGAAGCTTGTAGGGAAGCTAATCTATCTTACCATTACAAGACCTGATGTGTGCTTTGCTGTGAATCAAGTGAGCACATGCAAGTTCCTAAGGAGCACCATTGGAGAATGGTAGAAAGGATCTTGATGTATCTGAATGGGACTACTGGTCTTGGAGTTTGGATGGGATGTAACAAGAGTACTGAGGTTGTAGGCTATGTGATGCTGATTGGGCTGGAGACAGGCAGACAGAAATCAACCACAGGCTATTGTACATTCATTGGTGGCAATCTTGTTACTTGGAAGAGCAAGAAGCGTAAGGTAGTATCTTGTTCAAGTGCTGAGGCTGAGTATAGAGCAATGCTGAAGCTTACAAATGAATTGGTGTGGATAAAAGGAATTCTGAAGCATTTGGAGATTATTCAAGCAACTCCAATGACAATGCATTGTGATAATCAAGCAGCTATCCACATTGCATCTAACCTGTTCCATGAGAGAACAAAGCACATTGAGGTTGATTGTCACAAGGTGAGGCAGATGATGATACTTGGAGTGATTCTACCCTGCTATACTCAAGTGAGGATCTGGCTGATGTGTTTACGGAAGGCAGCTAGGCAAAAGACAATGGAGTCCATTCATATCAGATTGGGGCTCATTGATCTTCGCCAAGAGCTAGTTCATACACTCTCCTGATCATGTGATTTCTACTCTTTCCTCATTAAGGTTTTGTCCCAATGGGTTTTCTTTAATGAGGTTTTAATGAGGGAAATCTCATGAACATTCCAAGCGACTTGTTTCACATGGTCAAGCTTGAGGGGAGTGTTAAACCGAGCTGAGTGGAGAATAATGTAAGGGTTGTGATGTTGAGGAAAAGAGATAAGAATGATCTTGGTTCTACTGTGGTAACTAAAATTACTGTGGTAAAGATAAGTTACTGTGGTAAAAGAATACTTACCAGGTAACTATATCTTGGACACAGCCTTATCTGAGGCAACTGTTGAGGAGGAGAGGAAGCACCTACAGTGCCAGAGGAAGAAGGAAGAGGCTGGCTGTCAACAGGCTGGCAGCATATTCCTCTTTGATGCTGGATGCTTTACATGCCTAAGGCTTCCCATTGGCTGCTTATCTCTTCCCTGGTTGACCTCACATGCTTTTCTTTCTTCCCTAGACTTTGTAAACCCTTTATATAATGTAATCAGTCTCCATAATAATATGATGAACGAAATGTTTCAATCTCTCTAGTCTCTCTCTCTTGTTCTTAATCTTTAATCTCTCAATCTCCATTTAATCACCAGATTATAATTAAACTCTCGTGATCATAAAATCTCACACTGGCTGTGTGCAGGCAGACCAGACTGAAAATGACATGTCCCAACGGTTGTCTAGGCATTGCAACCTTCACCATTCACGGAGCCATGTCCCCAACGCTCATATTGCTTAAGGTAAATCAAGGTAAGTTGCTTTGGTCGGATTGAGCTAATTCAAACTCATTCTCAACTTCCTTTGCTTGCAAGTCACGTTGAGTGCCCTAGTTGTACCGGACAGACTTGGTGATCAAGGTAACTTCAAGAATGATCCGCGATACTCTCTTGCTTCTTCTCATGCTTTGCTTCAGCTCTTCTTGTAAAGATACTGTTAAATGAAGAATGAGAGTAAGAAACGAGGAAGAACAGAGTAAGTGAGAGAGAGAGAGAGAGAGAGAGTTTGACGAAAGTGAAGAGAGAAGAAGGAAGAACTGTTTCCTTGATTCATTCAGAACATATTACATGGTTATTTAAAGAGGCTGCAATGTGAAACAAGACAAGAGGGAAATGAATAAACAAAGCAGCCGGAGAGTGAAAGGGACATCACACAAACGGTCCCTTCTTTGGAACATGTGCTTTATACTATTTAAATGCAACTTGCTTCGATCTTCTTCCGAGCATTCCAACGGCTCCTGAACCATCCAGAACTCTTCTTTGCTTATTTAAAATATATCCTTGCCTCCCAAACTCATCTCTGGTCGACATGCTTGCTTGGTAGTCAAGGAAGTGTACGAATGCCTTGTACACCAAGTATGAGCAGATCACTGTTTACACTCATCCGGATGCCTTCTCTTCCCTATCTCTCTTTCCATGTCTTCATGTCAATACTCCCCTCAAGCTTTACCATAAGGCATGGTTAAGCTTGGAACCCATGAAGACATCCCTCATTAAAACCTTTTGTGTGAAAACCCAATGGGACAAAACACACAAGAGAAAAAGAGTAGATGCTTCATGGCTTAAGAGGATCATGATCTGGACAAGTCTATGAGTCCCAATCTTGGATGGATGGACTCACAGACCTTAAGTTGCTCCTTTGGTGAAGATATCTGCTAGTTGATCTTCACTCCTAGTGTAGCAAGGTAGAATGATCTTCTGCTCCACTGCTTGTCTCACCTTGTGACAATCCACCTCAATATGCTTTGTTCTCTCATGGAAGACTGAGTTGGATGCTATGTGAATGGCAGCCTGGTTGTCACAATGCATTGTGATTGGTGTTGCTGTCTCAATGCCCAAGTCTCTTAGCAGGTTCCTGATCCGATAAGCTCACTAGTGCTTCCTCATTGCTCAGATTCTGCCTCAGACTTGAACATGATACCACCTTCTGCTCTTGCTCTTCCAAGTGACCAGATTGCCTCCTATGAAGGTACAATAGCCTGTAGTTGACCTCCTGTCCACTCTATCACCAGCCCAATCTGCATCACAATATCCCACAATCTCTCGGCTTTTGTTGCAACCCATCCAAACACCTGACCAGGAGCCTCCCTTAGATATCTCATGATCCTCTCCACCATATTCCAGTGGTGAACCTTTGGTGCTTGCATATACTGGCTGACTTGATTCACAGCAAAGCAGAT
>CM028690.1:58103660-58136717 GCA_016771965.1 Brassica carinata | reverse complement strand
GAGGTTGTTCCCATGCTTTTGGATTCATCTTAACCGTAAAGCTCCACGAGAGATTATTGAGCCTGTTGACAAACATGGTCAGGTTGCTGCAGAGAAAGGTCTATTCTCAATGGTGGTAAATGTTCAAGTAAGTTCTGCCCATCAAACTGTTATTAAGATTCAGAACATAATGTACAAACCACAAAGTCATATTTATGTACTTTTAAAACCGTTTTTTGGTTTGTGTAGGTTCCAGGGTCAACACATTACAGTATGGTGTTTTATTTCGTGACAAAAGAACTCATACCTGGGTCCCTGTTGCAACGATTTGTGGATGGTGATGATGAATTCCGGAATAGTCGGCTAAAGCTTATACCTTTAGTTCCCAAGGTATGTTTATCTCTCTTCCTCTTTGTGGTTACCACTGCAAAGTATATTTACATTATTTCTGTATATAACTGAAATTATGCAGGGGTCATGGATAGTAAGACAAAGCGTGGGAAGCACGCCATGTCTCCTAGGGAAAGCAGTGGACTGTAACTACATTCGTGGACCGACATACTTAGAAGTGAGTAAAGGTGTATAGTGTTGAATTTTGAGACTCTCTGTAACCACTAATAACTCAATGATTCAAATGTGTTCATGTGTGTAGATCGATGTGGATATTGGTTCATCAACTGTTGCAAATGGAGTGCTGGGCCTCGTCATTGGTGTAATCACATCGTTGGTTGTCGAAATGGCTTTCCTTGTACAGGTGACAAACGGACACATAATGTTATAGGTTTTGCATCTCAAGCAGATATATACAAACAAATCTGGTTGGGTTTTTGGCAGGCAAATACAGCGGAAGAATTGCCGGAGAGGCTAATAGGTGCGGTTCGAGTTTCGCATATAGAGCTCTCTTCAGCCGGGGACTAAACAACCAGAAGATAGCTTTCGCAAGAGCCTGCTTGACTGCAAGAACCATGAACAGAACGCTTCTCATGCCTAGTCTGAGCGCTTCCTTGTTCTACAAGGAAGTAGACAAGCTCCGTCCCATCCCCTTCGATAAAGTGTTCCAGTTCGAAAGATTCAACTCTCTCTGCAGCGGGTTCGTGCAGCTTGCTCGGTTCTCTGACGTTAGAAACAGAACACGTTCGTTTGATCTAGAGAAAGGTAGTGGAAGGAGATGGACGGTGGAGAGAGACTTGGAACAGCTGAAACAATCCGCACGTAACGGTTCCATCGACGAGTTTGAAGTGGTCCGTGTCATAGGGAAAAACCCGTTCTTGTGGCACGATCACTGGCCGGTTAAGGACTATGCTAAGGTCTTTGAGTGTATGGTTGTGGTTGATGAGATCTCGAGAGAAGCAGATAAAGTCGTGACGAGAATCAGACAAGCAGGGGGGAATAGAATCACGGGTCTTGTCCCTTACGTTGCGGTTCACATGAGGATAGAGATAGATTGGATGATACATTATAAGAAGCTAGAGCAAAGGCTAAAGGTTTCAGAGATTTGCAGCAGTAAAAAACAGATCATGGAGAGAGTAGGGAACATTTCAGGTTTAAAGACTCCCACAGTTCTTTACCTAGCAGTAGCTGATAGTCTCTTAGAAGAATCATCGGTCTTGAATGGTTGGAGAGATGGTTTAATACCTTTTGAGAAGAAGAAGCTTGGAGTTAAAGAGGAGGTTTATGGAAAGTATTCGTATCTGATACAGTCTGCTATAGATTACGAGGTGTGTTTAAGAGCTGATGTGTTTGTTGGTAATAGCTTTTCAACTTTCTCTAGTCTCATTGTTCTTGAGAGGACTCAGAAGGCGAGAAGGTTGGGGTTTACTAGTTCTTGTGAAGATGGTGAGCAAGAGTGGAGATCGTATGCATATAATCTGGCTGGAGAATCAAAGGAAGTTCCAAGGAGATGGATGACTAATATGTCTCATTCTAGCTTGGAAGCTATTAGCTATGGCTCTAGTTCTGTTTCTTGTTCAAGTGAGTGAAAGTTGACGCTTTAGAGTTTGGTTTTGGTATTTTTATACCATTCTTTTATTTTTGTGGTACAAAGTTGTGTAGATGCTTAGATCTTCTTTCCATCATTTTGTTCTTCAATTCTGTCTTCTACTGGTAATTATTGTGAGTAATTAAACAAAATGGAATCTATAGGAAAAAGGAAATGGAATCTATAGGAAAAAAAAGTCTTTAACTTCTTAAACAAGGCATCCATGAACAAATAAGTCAACACACAATCTCTCCATTACAATAGAATCTGCAGGTTTGAATCTTTCTTTAGCAAGCTGTCCCAACTGTGAATCCACACATATTAGGATGAAATACAGAAGCATTTGACCAAACATTCTGGAATCCAAGGATTGATTAGGTTGAGGCTCCTCCTTTTCTTCTTTGACTCAATCTTCGGAATACACAAATGAGGATGCTCAGCCGCTGTCAGTATCTTGCCAAACAAGTTATCGAAATCTCCAAGTTTGGAACTGATTGGTATTGGAGCTTCGATTCCTATGTCTTCTGTAGCCTACAACACAATCATGTACATGAAAATATTAACTCAAGTTTATGATTATTAATCAGTAGTAAGATTGGTATTTACCTTAGTGGATTCTTGAATAGCCATTGGGAATGAATCAAGATCAGTTTTAGCTGCAACCATTAGGCAAGGAAACTCGAAACCCGCGTCTTCACTAATGGTTGCAACCTCAGCAAGCAAATCAATGGCTCTCTTCCAAGAAGACTCATCAGAAGAATCATAAACAAAGACTGCTACATCACAAGAAGCCAATGCTTCATCTGATAGTAGGAATCCATCCTCTTGATATTGAATCTCCTTCATCACCAGAGTTTTCTTTGTATCTCCAGTTACACCAGAGTTGCCGACAATGTTGACAGCATAACGTTCCTCACCTAATCCGTTTCTATTGTCATCATCATAAGGCCTAAGATCACACAATCAGACACAGAGACATTGTTGTAAGTTTATGCTATATGAAACTAATTTTCTTGACCTGAGTTTTAAAACGAACAAACCTTCCAATAAATCCATTGAGCAGTGCAGATTTTCCAGCATTCTTGGGTCCAAAAACAAAACACTGAACAACTTTTCTTACAGAGATTTTCTCCTTGCGGTCTAGCTCTCTCCTCCTAGTAACATGAACTGCTGAAGATGGATCATCAGGGTGACAAATGCAAATGAAATATTCAAGACTCCTAGCTGGATCTAGTAGTGTCATCAATGACCACTGCAAAAACAGAAACAGATTTTTAAAGATTTAGGGCACATTGTAAAACATTTGAGAAGTGATCCTCTTGAAACAAACCGTTAAAACGACTTAGTTTTGATTACCAGTGAGAGGAAAGCTTCAAGTGATAACCCTCCATTGCTAGTTTTCTCTGCAGCATCCTTATAAGGAGCCTCATTCCAAGGACTGTCATTAATGAATCAAATCAATGGAATCACACAGAAGAAAATACAAGAACTACATTTATATTCAAATATCACGCTCTTTTGAAAGTGAAAGAAGTTACCTTTCAGGTGCAGTGTCAAAGAGAGATTCCATCATTTGAAGTCGAGTTATCGAAAAGGTGATATGCTCTCCTTAAGGATCCAATAGCTTCATCAGTCAACTCAACACTCTACACAATTACAAAACAAAATGCAATATCAAAGAACATAAGCAAATAATCACTATCTAGTTATATATTCCTAGAGATGTTTTACCTGATCAGGCATGCGTTTGAATGATGAATAAGGAATCATCTCATCAGCAAGTCTTAAATCATTGTTATATCGAATGTCCTAAGCATAGTCCATAACGTTCTGAGTTTTCTATCTTTGATAAGCTTTGTGATCAAAACCAAGAAGCCATCTATTGTGAGTCCGTTTTCTTTGACTCCTTCAGGACACAGTTCTTGAACAGATTCTATTAATCCTCTACTACGCCAAGGCATCAATGGTATACGAAGCAACGAACATTCATATCGTTTAACCCGTCGTCACTGAGAATGTGACCATTGTCACGCATAGAGTTCAAATATACGTTTTAAGGCAGCAACACAGCGAGGCTTCAGTGAGTTGGTTACTTGATCGTACACTGGTCCTATTGGGTACATAGCGTATTTAGCTTCCCGCGATAACCGCTTGAGCCTGCACAAAAATTGGTCATTTTCAGACATGATGTATAGCAAAAAGTTGAAATTGCTTTGAAGTGTAACATCTCACGCACAAGCCAGCTGACATCCGTTGCCTCTGATCAGACCACTCGATACACATCTCGATTTCTCGATATTCTTGCCTTATATGTGGCGTTATTTCTTCAATGCTGATTGGATTATGTTCCTTTTCCGTAACCCTGTAACCTGCTACTACGATAGGGACTCTCACCTATGTAATAATATAAGGGTCACAAGACAAACATTTTAATAAGAAAAGTTACAATGAAGATGAAGAAAGAGGGAGACTAAAACCTCTAATTGTCGAAATAGAGGAAGCCAGTATTCACTCAGGCGGTCCAAGGTCTCTTGTCTATCCATTGCAAACGTCAGAACTATTGCATCTGCTTCCTTGACTTCCTTGACAACCTCTCCCATATCTTCCGGTCTAAATATGTTATTACCAGAGACATCATTAGAAAAAAAAACAACCATTATATTCAAATATAAACCTATGCCCCCTAGCCACAAAAAATTATATTATATGCATCCCTTAATAATGTCAATATATACACAAGCATTTACCTTGAAGAAGTGTCGACAAGGGTAACGGGAACATCTTCAGAGCAATATTCAGAAGGTAAATTTGTATAAGGCAACAGAGGATGGATGTTAGGATCAGGATGGTAATGATGACCAGTCACTGCAGCCATGATCAAACTTGATTTCCTCGTTCCTTTTCACCAACCACAACGATTCGCACCGGTTTTCTCGAGCCATGAGAGTCTCCCAAACCAAAACCACTCATCATCTTATTCTGCGAACAAACATTCAAAATACTTTTCAGAATAAACATATACATATCTCGTAAGACAGCATCTGAGAAGATCTATGGCCTAGAGGCTTAAGATTCGAGTTTTAAGGTATTGTATGTTGAAAAGGACAAGACTTTTACACAACCCACAAGATCGAATTACTGAAACCGAGTGAAAAAGAAAAAACAGAGATTGAAACGAGATGATCCATGCATACTTTTCAGAATGATTCAGAGGCTCAGAAGCAGTAAGATAAGATTTTACCTTGAAAGGTCAAAATGCAAATAAAGGCGGGATATATGATAAGTAAGCTTTGTGAGGATGAGAATCCAAGGATTGATTAGGTTGAGGCTCCTCCTTTTCTTCTTTGACTCAATCTTCGGAATACACAAATGAGGATGCTCAGCGGTCAGTATCTTGCCAAACAAGTTATCGAAATCTCCAAGTTTGGAACTGATTGGTATTGGAGCTTCGATTCCTATGTCTTCTGTAGCCTACAACACAATCATGTACATGAAAATATTAACTCAAGTTTATGATTATTAATCAGTAGTAAGATTGGTATTTACCTTAGTGGATTCTTGAATAGCCATTGGGAATGAATCAAGATCAGTTTTAGCTGCAACCATTAGGCAAGGAAACTCGAAACCCGCGTCTTCACTAATGGTTGCAACCTCAGCAAGCAAATCAATGGCTCTCTTCCAAGAAGACTCATCAGAAGAATCATAAACAAAGACTGCTACATCACAAGAAGCCAATGCTTCATCTGATAGTAGGAATCCATCTTCTTGATATTGAATCTCCTTCATCACCAGAGTTTTCTTTGTATCTCCAGTTACACCAGAGTTGCCGACAATGTTGACAGCATAACGTTCCTCACCTAATCCGTTTCTATTGTCATCATCATAAGGCCTAAGATCACACAATCAGACACAGAGACATTGTTGTAAGTTTATGCTATATGAAACTAATTTTCTTGACCTGAGTTTTAAAACAAACAAACCTTCCAATAAATCCATTGAGCAGTGCAGACTTTCCAGCATTCTTAGGTCCAAAGACAAAACACTGAACAACTTTTCTTACTGATATTTGCTCCTTGCGGTCTAGCTCTCTCCTCCTAGTAACATGAACTGCTGAAGATGGATCATCAGGGTGACAAATGCAAATGAAATATTCAAGACTCCTAGCTGGATCTAGTAGTGTCATCAATGACCACTGCAAAAACAGAAACAGATTTTTAAAGATTTAGGGCACATTGTAAAACATTTGAGAAGTGATCCTCTTGAAACAAACCGTTAAAACGACTTAGTTTTGATTACCAGTGAGAGGAAAGCTTCAAGTGATAACCCTCCATTGCTAGTTTTCTCTGCAGCATCCTTATAAGGAGCCTCATTCCAAGGACTGTCATTAATGAATCAAATCAATGGAATCACACAGAAGAAAATACAAGAACTACATTTATATTCAAATATCACGCTCTTTTGAAAGTGAAAGAAGTTACCTTTCAGGTGCAGTGTCAAAGAGAGATTCCATCATTTGAAGTCCCGAGTTATCGAAAAGGTGATATGCTCTCCTTAAGGATCCAATAGCTTCATCAGTCAACTCAACACTCTACACAATTACAAAACAAAATGCAATATCAAAGAACATAAGCAAATAATCACTATCTAGTTATATATTCCTAGAGATGTTTTACCTGATCAGGCATGCGTTTGAATGATGAATAAGGAATCATCTCATCAGCAAGTCTTAAATCATTGTTATATCCGAATGTCCTAAGCATAGTCCATAACGTTCTGAGTTTTCTATCTTTGATAAGCTTTGTGATCAAAACCAAGAAGCCATCTATTGTGAGTCCGTTTTCTTTGACTCCTTCAGGACACAGTTCTTGAACAGATTCTATTAATCCTCTACTACGCCAAGGCATCAATGGTATACCGAAGCAACGAACATTCATATCGTTTAACCCGTCGTCACTGAGAATGTGACCATTGTCACGCGCATAGAGTTCAAATATACGTTTTAAGGCAGCAACACAGCGAGGCTTCAGTGAGTTGGTTACTTGATCGTACACTGGTCCTATTGGGTACATAGCCGCTATTTGCGCTTCCACGATAACCGCTTGAGCCTGCACAAAAATTGGTCATTTTCAGACATGATGTATAGCAAAAAAGTTGAAATTGCTTTGAAGTGTAACATCTCACGCACAAGCCAGCTGACATCACGTTGCCTCTGATCAGACCACTCGATACACATCTCGATTTCTCGATATTCTTGCCTTATATGTGACGTTATTTCTTCAATGCTGATTGGATTATGTTCCTTTTCCGTAACCCTGTAACCTGCTACTACGATAGGGACTCTCACCTATGTAATAATATAAGGGTCACAAGACAAACATTTTAATAAGAAAAGTTACAATGAAGATGAAGAAAGAGGGAGACTAAAACCTCTAATTGTCGAAATAGAGGAAGCCAGTATTCACTCAGACGGTCCAAGGTCTCTTGTCTATCCATTGCAAACGTCAGAACTATTGCATCTGCTTCCTTGACTTCCTTGACAACCTCTCCCATATCTTCCGGTCTAAATATGTTATTACCAGAGACATCATTAGAAAAAAAAACAACCATTATATTCAAATATAAACCTATGCCCCCTAGCCACAAAAAATTATATTATATGCATCCCTTAATAATGTCAATATATACACAAGCATTTACCTTGAAGAAGTGTCGACAAGGGTAACGGGAACATCTTCAGAGCAATATTCAGAAGGTAAATTTGTATAAGGCAACAGAGGATGGATGTTAGGATCAGGATGGTAATGATGACCAGTCACTGCAGCCATGATCAAACTTGATTTCCTCGTTCCTTTTCACCAACCACAACGATTCGCACCGGTTTTCTCGAGCCATGAGAGTCTCCCAAACCAAAACCACTCATCATCTTATTCTGCGAACAAACATTCAAAATACTTTTCAGAATAAACATATACATATCTCGTAAGACAGCATCTGAGAAGATCTATGGCCTAGAGGCTTAAGATTCGAGTTTTAAGGTATTGTATGTTGAAAAGGACAAGACTTTTACACAACCCACAAGATCGAATTACTGAAACCGAGTGAAAAAGAAAAAACAGAGATTGAAACGAGATGATCCATGCATACTTTTCAGAATGATTCAGAGGCTCAGAAGCAGTAAGATAAGATTTTACCTTGAAAGGTCAAAATGCAAATAAAGGCGGGATATATGATAAGTAAGCTTTGTGAGGATGAGACTTCAAATTAGCATTTTCATCTCTATTTATTTTAACTGGTTGGTCCCGAGTAGCCCATCCAGTAAATTATGCCACGTGTCACTTCTTAGTGAATAAGTATGCTTTAACGGTGATATTCGCGTTCGTGGGAAAGGATCAACGGACGAGATTGGATATCATGACGTGGATACAACTGGTTTTCTTGTTTCAGTTATGTTGTTACCTTTTTGGGTGTTCAAAGTTTTTTTAATTACTTGCATTGAATTTGAATACCATATTATTGAATAGAAAATCATTTCCTTGTTAATATTTGATTTTATTAAACAATTCAAGCATTCGTGTTGAATAGAACATATAACATTATAGTGTTACAACCATTACTGTTTGACCATGATAATCATGCTATTTTTTATTACATTTTTAAGTAGATCAATAAATAAATTAAATTTAATTAGAAAAAGCGTTTAATCTTATTATATACTTTCCATTTAATAAATTTAAATTTTTCACCAAAAATAATTTTCCGAATCAATAACCAAAATAATCATAATTATCTTCCTTTGATAATCTTAATTATATTCTTGTTATTTTGTGTTTTGTTTTTAAACGCGAGAAAAAAGTATATAAACATCAAGTGGTACGGAACCTTCTAAATGAGAAAGAAGGTTACACTCTGTTACAAAGGCGATTCCTGAGGAGAGACGAACGTGAGATCGAGAAGGAGGAGGAGAGCAAGATGATGACCGGCGGGAACTACACGACTATCGACGACAGCCAGAAAGTCTCTGGATCTGTACCTGTAAGTAGTTCCTTCGATCTCGATCGTTATACATGACTATCTCTACTTGTGTACTTCTTCCGATCTGATCTGATCTCGTTTGTGTTGATCGTAGTCTGTTCCAGATCCAGGCCATACCACCGTCAAATTCACAGGTAATACATTCGATTTGATTGTAGTGCGTTTAGGTTAGAACGAATCGTTTTGAAATTGAGGCTAAAGAAGAAACAAATATTTAGTATTCCTGAAAGAATCTCTGGTGCAAACAGATTAGGTTTTAGGTGGAATCTTAATGTATTGTTTTGATTTTGATATGTGGTTAAGCTTTGATTGAAGGATAGCATTGTTGTCTTGCAGATTCTATTAATCCTCTACTACCAAGGCATCAATGGTATACCAAGCAACGAACATTCATATCGTTTAACCCGTCGTCACTGAGAATGTGACCATTGTCACGCGCATAGAGTTCAAATATACGTTTTAAGGCAGCACAGCAGGCTTCAGTGAGTTGGTTACTTGATCATTACACTGGTCCTATTGGGTACATAGCCGCTATTTGCGCTTCCACGATAACCGCTTGAGCCTGCACAAAAATTGGTCATTTTCAGACATGATGTATAGCAAAAAGTTGAAATTGCTTTGAAGTGTAACATCTCACGCACAGCCAGCTGACATCACGTTGCCTCTGATCAGACCACTCGATACACACATCTCGATATTCTTGCCTTATATGTGGCGTTATTTCTTCAATGCTGATTGGATTATGTTCCTTTTCCGTAACCCTGTAACCTGCTACTACGATAGGGACTCTCACCTATGTAATAATATAAGGGTCACAAGACAAACATTTTAATAAGAAAAGTTACAATGAAGATGAAGAAAGAGGGAGACTAAAACCTCTAATTGTCGAAATAGAGGAAGCCAGTATTCACTCAGACGGTCCAAGGTCTCTTGTCTATCCATTGCAAACGTCAGAACTATTGCATCTGCTTCCTTGACTTCCTTGACAACCTCTCCCATATCTTCCGGTCTAAATATGTTATTACCAGAGACATCATTAGAAAAAAAAACAACCATTATATTCAAATATAAACCTATGCCCCCTAGCCACAAAAAATTATATTATATGCATCCCTTAATAATGTCAATATATACACAAGCATTTACCTTGAAGAAGTGTCGACAAGGGTAACGGGAACATCTTCAGAGCAATATTCAGAAGGTAAATTTGTATAAGGCAACAGAGGATGGATGTTAGGATCAGGATGGTAATGATGACCAGTCACTGCAGCCATGATCAAACTTGATTTCCTCGTTCCTTTTTCACCAACCACAACGATTCGCACCGGTTTTCTCGAGCCATGAGAGTCTCCCAAACCAAAACCACTCATCATCTTATTCTGCGAACAAACATTCAAAATACTTTTAAGGATAAACATGTACATGTCTTGTAAGATGACATCTGAGAAGATCTATGGCCTTAGAGGTTTAAGAATCAAGTCTTAAGGTCATTGTATGTTGAAAAGGACAAGAGTTTTTCACAACCCACAAGATGAAATTACTGAAACCGAGTGAAAAGGAAAAAACAGAGATTGAAACGAGATGATCCATGCATACTTTTCAGAATGATTCAGAGGCTCAAAAGCAGTAAGAGTGATTTTACCTTGAAGGTCAAAATGCAAATAAAGGCGAGATATATGGTAACTAAGCTTATGAAAGATGAGAATTCAAAGTAGCATTTTCATCTCTATTTATTTTAACTGGTTGGTCCCGAGTAGCCCATCCAGTAAATTATGCCACGTGTCACTTCTTAGTGAATAAGTATGCTTTAACGGTGATATTTGCGTTTGTGTGAGAGGATCAACGGATGAGATTGAATATCTTGACATGGATACAATTGGTCTTCTTCTTTCTGTTATCTTGTTACCTTTTTGGGTGTTCAAAGCTTTTAATTACTTGCATTAATTTGAATACCCTATTGTTGAATAGAAAATCCTTTCCTTGTTAACATTTAAACAATTCAAGCATTCGTGTTGAATAGAACATATAACATTATAGTGTTACAACCATTACTGTTTGACCATGATAATCATGCTATTTTCATTACATTTTTAAGTAGATCAATAAATAAATTAAATTAAAATTATGGACCAAGCAAATTATAACAAGTTTCTTAAGACTTCACAAACGATCGACATGTAAGAAAAAGTCACTTAGGTGACTTCTCGTTTAATATATAGGAGGATTTATATTTTTATAAATGTTTTATAAACTCTTATAAATAATTTAACATTATGATAAAATAATTTTGTAAGCGATGACAGATAATTTTATAAGTGTTTTAAATTTTTTTATAAATGATAAAAAATATATGGACATTATAAGACATTATTTTATCGTATCATCTTTTTATTAAATGGAAATTTGCCTTTGATCAAAATGGAAATAATATAAATTGTCTACTTTCAAAATTAAGAAAATATAATGTTTGAAACATTTACTCTTTTTTACAATTTATTAGCAAGATTTGAACCAAAGAAAAAGTTTAAGCGAACTTACTATTTTAAGATTTAAACCCATACAATATTGAGATTTTCATAACTTTTTAGGATTAGAATCTAAAAAATATCCGGCTGCCATTCTGAAAACTTACTTCTAGCTTATTCATATAAATCATAGTGCAGTTCTAAGTATTTTGTATTTTGCTTCTGAAAAATTCAGACATGTTTTCCACAATAAAAATCACAACCTTAAGAAATATTAAACACTGAAAATCCACTTTAAACATATATTGATTAGAATATAGTATAACTGTAAATAAAACTTATATTAAAAATTATTTTAATGTGTTCAAAGACTGAACACATTTGACATTTAAAAATAAAATTATAAGTTTTATTAGAAATTTTAAAATCTAAAATTTCAACATCTTTAAATATAATAAAACTAAAAATGACATAAGTAATTTTCATCAAATCAAAGCATCATAGAAACAGAGCATCATAGAAACAGAGTACCACCAGAAGGTAAATCTCAAAACTTTGAACTTTAGAAAGTAGCATAGAAACAGAGAACCACCAGAAGGTAAATCTCAAAACTTTGAACTTTAGAAAGTAGCATAGAAACAGAGTACCACCAGAAGGTAAAGCTCAAAACTTTGAACTTTAGAAAGTAGCATAGAAACAGAGTACCACCAGAAGGTAAATCTCAAAACTTTGAACTTTAGAAAGTAGCATAGAAACAGAGCATCATAGAAACAGAGAACCACCAGAAGGTAAATCTCAAAACTTTGAACTTTAGAAAGTAGCATAGAAACAGAGCATCATAGAAACAGAGAACCACCAGAAGGTAAATCTCAAAACTTAGAACTTCAAAAAGTAGCATGGAAACAGAGTAGCATAGAAACAGAGTACCACCAGAAGGTAAATCTCAAAACTTTGAACTTCCATGGTCGAATTTATAAAGTAACACAGAAACAGAGTACCACCAGAAGGTAAATCTCAAAACTTTGAACTTTAGAAAGTAGCATAGAAACAGAGAACCACCAGAAGGTAAATCTCAAAACTTTGAACTTTAGAAAGTAGCATAGAAACAGAGAACCACCAGAAGGTAAATCTCAAAACTTTGAACTTCCATGGTCGAATTTATAAAGTAAAATAGAAACAGAGTACCACCAGAAGGTAAAGCTCAAAACTTTGAACTTCCATGGTCGAATTTATAAAGTAACACAGAAACAGAGTACCACCAGAAGGTAAAGCTCAAACCTTTGAACCTCCGAAGTTTTAGAAAATGAGTAAAATTTCTATGTATGAGATGAGAGTGACAAGGGAAGCTCAATAATCATAGATCTATTTGCTTCAGGGAAGAAAGAACACACCTTCGATTTTCTGCAACTGTTTCTTCACTTTATGCTTACAGCCTTCACAGTGTACGTTCACTTTCAGAACACATGTCTGCAACAACAAAAAAAAATCAAATCAAACCCCAGTTAACCAAATTAGCATACACACACTGACACAATCTTGAAGGGAGAGGCAAGAAGAGAAGGAGACGTGTACCTGAAGCTTCATAACATCTTGTTTATTCATAACTTCTCTTAGATTTGTGGGTTTTCACAGACAAAACTCTTGATAGAGATAGAGAGAGAGTTTCTGTCTCAAAACTCTTCTTTCTCTTTTGTGAAGTGAAGAGGAGATGAGAGATTATAAGAAGAGGGGTATGTTGTGTAATAAAGGCCGTTGTTGCTGCTCAAGGACAGGGACAGAGACAGAGACAGAGACAGAGAGAGAGAGAGAGAGAGAGAGAGAGAGAGAGAGAGAGAGGCTAATTAAAAACACACTGAATACTTGTGTCTTGTTTATCTCTCTGTTTCAGGTCTGTCTGTAAAAGAGAGCGGTGGTGGCACAGGAAGCGAGGTTATCTCCCATTTTGATTTAATTTGCAAAATATCTTTTTTCATTGTCATTATTTTACTGATATTATTTTGTTAATTATTAGTATCGTTTTGATTTTTTTATATTTTAAATTTTAAAGTTTCGTACTTTTTCTTTTGGTGCGGAGTTAGGAGAAAGAAGAAGCTTGAAGGCAGCTTCTTTCACTTTGGCAGAACCAAAGTACAGCCTCATTTCGTCACTGTACTTAGCTGTATTCATCTTATGGAATACGATTGATTAACACTTTAATTCGAATATTTAATGTTCCCTAACTACATTAAAATGCATGCGTGTTAAGTAGCTTTTATGCAAATGTTCGACTAATGACAACAAGTTTTAGACCTAAGGTTTTATCTTAATGGTCATGGCATATTTCATTTCCTTGTAGACTAGTTAGATTACAATAATTTTTATGATACTGATATTAAACATCAAATTTTCTGGATCGCAATAATGATTTGTGATCAATGATTTTAATGATTGTTGACTAGAGGGTTTTGGATCCAACCAGAAGCAAGAAAAGCTGTCTTTGTCACCAAGATGGACTTGTTTAACAACATCACTTACGCAAACGATGAAACTATTGAGATTCAAACAATAATTTAAGACTCCTATAATGGTAAATTATGCGATCTAAGTTCATACGTGTATACTAATATACGTCACATAAAATGTTTCTTATAAACTGTTGGATTGTCGACATAACTTGGTTGGCTCAAAATGAGTTAAAATTACACAATTCGATATGATTTTTAGTAGTATCAAACCCAATCTTTTTGAAAGTTCAAAAACAATAATAAATTTATTTGATTCTAGTTTTATGATGGAAACTACTGAAAGCTTGATTTGGTAACTTTTATCGTCGAAGATATTTATACATAAATAAAAATATACATATTTATACATAGAACTTTGAGAGTTCTCTCGCCATATGTTATTGGTCATAGAAAATTCAATCCGCAACATACAAATATATGTTATTGATATGTACACATGAGACAAAGAAAAAAAGGGGAAGAACAATAATGTTGATGAGCTTTATTGGGTCATGAGTATGTAGGTCGATTCCACTCTTTGCTGTGAATAGAGCTCTCTTAGGCCAGCTTTCAACCACCAACAAGTCTGAAATTAGATCAATTATTAGTGAACTACTTAATTAGCTAGTTGAAATATCTTAGAGGTTTTGTGTTTGAAATAAAACTTGACTTAATTTGCTAGTGCATGTGACGCATGTGCACCACTTCAGTGAGATAGTATCATAATAGTAAGTGGTTTTCTTCAAACAAATCACAATAGTTTTATACACACCTTGAAGGATAAAGAAATACTATCAATAGTTTTGCCACTGTTATTTAATTCACATCGTGCATTTTTAAACTAAAATCATAACTTTGACTCTGTTTGATTAAAATAATCGCCACACGAACCGTAGATTATAGATATACACGTGTAGGTTCGACCATAACTAACGTTTAGATGTAAGTTACAAACTTACAACTTACGTTACTCTAGGTAGCTACGAACGGTTACACACACTTAGCATATGATATGTACGTCGGAGACTCGGAGGTCGGTCTATGGCAAGCTCGCAAGTCGATGATAAAAAGCAGAAAAGCTATAAGAAAATTAAAAGAAAATATGATATAAAAAGATAAAATTGTCTTAAGGGATTTGATTAATCATTTTGAGAGATATTTAGGGCATGGGCAACGCGGTCCCTTAACTGGCCCCTATCATATTTGGTCAAAAATAAACGAACGTTCAGCTCTGATCGGGATGCATCGACGTACGGCGGTGTTCGCTCTTCTCTCATTCTGAAATTGAAATCGAAAGCGAAAGTCGATGGCGACAAGCCGATCTCGAGATCCGCAGATCGATATCCGAAGTTCACCTCCGCTTCTCTCTCAACGGAGTTCCGCCGAAGCCGCTTCTTTGTCTCCTAAATCGATCGAGAGGAACCCAATCGACCTTCGCTCTCGACCGAAAGTGAAACTCGACCAAACCGAGACGACGCCGCCGCTCGCAGGTGTTTGATCCACTCCGATTAACCGAGACGACGCCGCCGCTCAAGCAGTGTTTGATCCACTCCGATTAACCGAGACGACGCCGCCGCTTCAGCAGTGTTTGATCCACTCGATTAGAAATCGACACAAGATATTAGAAGGTATTTATTTTCAACTCGATCCGAGATTGAATGGTTTAGGGTTTTAGATTTTAGGGTTCGAAATGTTTGATAGTTCGGTTAGATTTGTATAGATTGAATGGTTTAGGGTTTTGTTTCTATCTTGTTTGATTGTGAAATTGTTTAGTTGTTCTATGATTTTTGTATAAACTTATGATTGTTTAACTTATGATTTGTATAAACTTATGATATGATTTTTTGTTCTATCTTCTGGTGGATTAGTGTTTGATAGTTTGCAATAGGCGAAAATATATTTTTCTTGTTCGCTTATGTCTACAATCCATGAAAATAACTAAAAGATATAACTTAGTTCATATAATCATACATTTAGTTGTATAGTTAAGCTTTTAGAGTTTTGCTACTTAGTTACATAGAGTGTGGTTAGTTTTAAACTACACTCCCATTTTATTAATGTTGTTGTTAAAAGTAGATAGCTTTTATAAATGTAATAAGTTGTGATAAGACATATGTTGTTGGGAGCTCACCATTATGAGTGAAGAATACTTTGTATTCCTTCCCTATAAATTCTCAGATCTAATCTCACTTTTTCTCACTAGTCTAGCTGCTTTCTAGTTGTTATCTCTTCCGCTTCTATGGATCCGCTTTCTATGGATCCAAACTACCTTCGTCAACCGTAGAGCTACGTTGCAATGCTTCACAAAGAAGGTAATATGTACCATGGAAACTTCCCTTATGGTAGTTTCCATTCTAATGTTAACTTAGGGAATCGAGGCTTATCCGCTTTCGCTTCAAGAACCGAAGAATCACCGATAGAATCACCGGTAGACGCGACTGTAGACACCTCAGATCTCGTGCCGCGGAGACGCAAGTGGAACCCTACCGATGACGAGGTGCTGATCAGTGCTGGCTTAACACGTCGAAGGATGCGATTGTTTCAAACGGAGGTCCGGTGCTCGAATCGGTAGCTCAAGATTATGCATCAACTCCCATGGAATGTAGATGGTGCTAGAAAGCACTCGCTGCGCAAGAGGTTAGGATCAATGATGAGGTGAACAAGTTCGTGCCTCATACTCGCAGCCAGAGACAAAAAGAGCATGAGTGACACCGACGTCTCGAAGAAGGCCCACGACATTTACTTCTCGATCAAGACCACAAATTCACACTCGAACATGCTTGGTGTGTGTGAGGTCGAAGCGAAGTGGTTGAGCCTCAACACACCCAAAGCTGGTGCCGCTTCAAGAGGAAGATGTGGAGACAAACTCCCAAACGCCTAATAACGAGGGCTTCGTGGATGTGGAGACCAGGCCGGTGGTGTGGTCTCGCTAAGGCAAAGAGGAGTACTGGTAAAGTGAGGTCCGTGGGTGACTATAAGGAGGTATGGGAAATGAAGAAGGAAGATTTGGTCGAAAGGAGAGCTGTCGAGGCTAGCAATACCGACACTCTACTTTCCAGACTCTACCATTGTGAGGCGTAAGAGGTCTGGAAGAATGTCGCTAGTTGAACTTTTCTGAATATTTTCTGTTTTATTAGTTGAACTTTCTTTGAACCATTAATTCTGTTGGCTCAATGTAATATTTATGTATGTCCGCGAACGCTTTGAATATTTATGTATTTCTACGATCTTCTTTTGTTATTTAAGTTGATCATGTTTACGTTTTATTAATGATGTGTTCTGTTTTTTCTCTAACTTAAAGTTCATCTTCTTCGGGCATACCGAAGATGGGATACAACTACAGCTATACACGCCATCGAGTCGAGGAGCTGTTCGAAATGGTGACCGACTGACTACATGAGACAGAGGATCTCATACGACGCGACCAAGTTGAAGCTAAGCTTGGAACGCCATTCTTCGTCCAGTACCCAAGAGGTGGAGTTCGGCTTCCAGGTGTGTTACTGTGGTTCAACCCTACTGTACCATCTCAGATTTGTCCAGACAACATCAACTCTTTACTCGGTTCAGACCCCACTTGTACTCAACATATCTAAACTTCGTTTGTGATACGTCGCATGGTATACACCCGCCACGCAGACGACGGAGAATGTCATGTTTGGAAGTGGTGGGATGTATGGGTGATGGAAGAGATGAGAGCCGAGATGACATGTCCTTCACCGCTGAGAAGGTAGATAACTTGTCCCTTATAAGTGACTATGAAACCGAGCGAAGCTCATACGCCTGTGAGAAGATTGTGTGTGAAAATGCTAAGGGAAATCTGTTTTTAGTAATGGGTTCGAGTACATTTTAAAGTGCGTTGTTGTAGTAATTGTAATGGGGATTATCCTTGTGTAATGTGTTGTAGTTGGATGTAATCAGTAAATGGATTAAGCCGGATGTATGTTTATGTATGTTTTTCTTACTTGTGCTCGGATGTATTTTGTTAACTTGACCTCGGATAATATTTGATAACTTGCATTTTATTCTAAGCACGCATAAAGTTGTATATTTTGTAAAATCTAAACTTGTATAATGTTGAATAACTTGGCTTTATATTGTTAAGTGTAAACTATAATACAAATGGCTTTAACATCAACAAGATCGACAACAAACATGACCATGACAAGGCTATAATGCAAACACATTTCTACCAAACAAACTCATGTCTTTCTTAGTTTCTATAATGACAAGGATGTAAGTTAGTTTCTTTCTACCAAACAAACACATGTCTTTCTTACTACCAAGAAGTTAGTTTCTATCTACCAAACAAACACATTTTTCTTTTTATATACCAATAAATTAGTTTATACCTACCAAAGAAACACATTTTACTTTCTTTCTATCTAGAAATTAGGTGCATCACTTTGACACTATAAATAAGAGGCTTCTTTTGATTACAACAATGCAAACAATCACCTTCTTTTAATTTCATAACATTTTTCTCTCTTACAAATTTTTATGGCTTCTTCATCCCATTATCATTACCACCAAGATGATAATGATGATGTATTTGAAGACTTATTTGATTCTATTCCGAACCAAAAGAGCGAAGACGTAGTTATATCGGCGACCGGAAGATGGTCAAATGCACCTGAATGATTATTTTAATGAGAATGCAACTTATCCGCAACATGTATTCGGCCGGTTTCGAATGAACAAGACATTATTCTTGCATATTGTGCATCGCCTCGAATCGAAGTGGAGTTTTTCAACCAAAACAAGATGCAACCGACGCTCTACCACACCGCGACTCAAAATGTACCGCAGAATTCGACAATGGCATATGGTGTAGAGCTGATGCAGGTTGACGAATATGTCCGCATTGCAACAATGACCGAAGTTTTTTGACAATTGCCGCCACCGATAATCCACGTTTGGCGAAGAATACCTACGACGCCAACACCGTAAGATCTCGAAGACTACTATATTTTGGAGAACAAGCGGATTCCCCGGAATGATTGGAAGCATCGACCGTATGCATGGAGTGGAAGAATTGCCCCACCGCCGAGAGGAATGTATTCACGAGGAAAAGAAAACCAACAATTGTTTTGGAGGCGGCTCCACAAAGCACTGATATGGCACTCGTTTTGGAGCTCCAGTACTATGAACGATCTTAATATTCTCGATCGATCACCCGTTGATGACGTTATTAAGCGAGTAGCTGAAGTTAACTTCTATGTTAATGATAATCCATACCATTTGGCATATTATCTCACGGATGGTATTTATCCGAAATGGGCTACTTTTATTCAATCTATCCGCTCACCGCGAAACTCAAAAGCATTCATTATTTGCTCAGCAAGAAGCAAGTATGAAAGATGTCGAGCTGCCTGGAGTCCTACAAGCTAGGTTTGCCGTTGTTAGAAATCCATCTAACATATGGATAAATAAAATAATATTATGAGAGCGTGTCATACTCCATAATATGATAGTCGAGAATGAGCGATCATCAAAACTCAAGACAACGAGGATGAATTTCAAGAAAGAGAACAAACGGATACATTTACCGTGAATATGGAGTCACCTATCTAAGCAGGCACTTCAACGTCGAAGAACCTTGAATCGACAAACCCATCAAATTTTAAAAATGATTTGATTGAGCATATATGGACTAAATTTGGACATCTTCCAAATAACTAATAATTTATAAGTTTCTATTTGTATTGGAATAAATGTTTGTCTCTGTTTTTTTAAATGATGTTTGTATTTTCTTTTTCAACTTTGTAATTTTTTAAAGATTTCAATTTTAATGTTAATTTTAAAAAATATTAATATTTTAAACTAAGGGACAAGTAAAGTCCCACTAATAATCTACAAAAATTTGATTGTCCCTTACTTAAGTCCCTAAACATTAAAGGTAATTAAAAAATGCTAAGGGCCCTTGGTCAGAGTCCCACGGTTAACCATGCCCTTATAACCCTTGTTTTTTTGTGGATAAATTTTAACTTTCTCGGTCTCCTATATACATAGAAAACAAACCTCGTGACGAACATTGTTGTCAGCTTAATTTTATTTGTCAGTTTGTTTATTTTCAACTCCTTTCACCCTTATCGGTTTTTTTTTGATTGTTTGAATTCGCTGCTGTTAAAAGAGACTTTGGAACTCGTTAAGCAAATTTGTAATGTAGTTTAAACAAATAAAACAATTATTACGTGGCGTTATTTCTTCAATGCTGATTGGATTATGTTCCTTTTCCGTAACCCTGTAACCTGCTACTACGATAGGGACTCTCACCTATGTAATAATATAAGGGTCACAAGACAAACATTTTAATAAGAAAAGTTACAATGAAGATGAAGAAAGAGGGAGACTAAAACCTCTAATTGTCGAAATAGAGGAAGCCAGTATTCACTCAGACGGTCCAAGGTCTCTTGTCTATCCATTGCAAACGTCAGAACTATTGCATCTGCTTCCTTGACTTCCTTGACAACCTCTCCCATATCTTCCGGTCTAAATATGTTATTACCAGAGACATCATTAGAAAAAAAACAACCATTATATTCAAATATAAACCTATGCCCCTAGCCACAAAAATTATATTATATGCATCCCTTAATAATGTCAATATATACACAAGCATTTACCTTGAAGAAGTGTCGACAAGGGTAACGGGAACATCTTCAGAGCAATATTCAGAAGGTAAATTTGTATAAGGCAACAGAGGATGGATGTTAGGATCAGGATGGTAATGATGACCAGTCACTGCAGCCATGATCAAACTTGATTTCCTCGTTCCTTTTTCACCAACCACAACGATTCGCACCGGTTTTCTCGAGCCATGAGAGTCTCCCAAACCAAAACCACTCATCATCTTATTCTGCGAACAAACATTCAAAATACTTTTCAGAATAAACATATACATATCTCGTAAGACAGCATCTGAGAAGATCTATGGCCTAGAGGCTTAAGATTCGAGTTTTAAGGTATTGTATGTTGAAAAGGACAAGAGTTTTTCACAACCCACAAGATCGAATTACTGAAACCGAGTGAAAAGAAAAACAGAGATTGAAACGAGATGATCCATGCATACTTTTCAGAATGATTCAGAGGCTCAGAAGCAGTAAGAGTGATTTTACCTTGAAAGGTCAAAATGCAAATAAAGGCGGGATATATGATAAGTAAGCTTTGTGAGGATGAGACTTCAAATTAGCATTTTCATCTCTATTTATTTTAACTGGTTGGTCCCGAGTAGCCCATCCAGTAAATTATGCCACGTGTCACTTCTTAGTGAATAAGTATGCTTTAACGGTGATATTCGCGTTCGTGGGAAAGGATCAACGGATGAGATTGGATATCTTGACATGGATACAATTGGTTTTCTTGTTTCAGTTATGTTGTTACCTTTTGGGTGTTCAAAGGTTTTAATTACTTGCATTAATTTGAATACCCTATTGTTGAATAGAAAATCCTTTCCTTGTTAACATTTAAACAATTCAAGCATTCGTGTTGAATAGAACATATAACATTATAGTGTTACAACCATTACTGTTTGACCATGATAATCATGCTATTTTTATTACATTTTAAGTAGATCAATAAATAAATTAAATTTAATTAGAAAAAGCGTTTAATCTTATTATATACTTTCCACTTAACGCAATTAAATTTGTTACCAAAAAATAATTTTCTAAATCAATTACCAAATAATCATAATTATCTTCCTTTGATAATCTTAATTATATTCTTGTTATTTTGTGTTTTGTTTTTAAACGCGAGAAAAAAGTATATAAACATCAAGTGGTACGGAACCTTCTAAATGAGAAAGAAGGTTACACTCTGTTACAAAGGCGATTCCTGAGGAGAGACGAACGTGAGATCGAGAAGGAGGAGGAGAGCAAGATGATGACCGGCGGGAACTACACGACTATCGACGACAGCCAGAAAGTCTCTGGATCTGTACCTGTAAGTAGTTCCTTCGATCTCGATCGTTATACATGACTATCTCTACTTGTGTACTTCTTCCGATCTGATCTGATCTCGTTTGTGTTGATCGTAGTCTGTTCCAGATCCAGGCCATACCACCGTCAAATTCACAGGTAATACATTCGATTTGATTGTAGTGCGTTTAGGTTAGAACGAATCGTTTTGAAATTGAGGCTAAAGAAGAAACAAATATTTAGTATTCCTGAAAGAATCTCTGGTGCAAACAGATTAGGTTTTAGGTGGAATCTTAATGTATTGTTTTGATTTTGATATGTGGTTAAGCTTTGATTGAAGGATAGCATTGTTGTCTTGCAGAATCAAATCTTCAAACCTTTCCTCCATCTGCTACTCAGGGCAAGATCTCTGGTGGTAGCAATCCCCCTCGTGATGCTGACGGTATTATATGATTCTCTGTAGATTTTATTCTATATAAGTTAAGATATGGAAACGCGTTCATTTCATGTTGATAAGTTGGTGTATGGAGTGGCTAAGTTAGTTGAACACTGGTGTGCAGATACATTTTCTGGACCTGGTAACGGTAGTAGTACAGATGAACCTCAGTCTGCTGGCTGGCTACATAAATTCACTGTTGGTGCTTACAAGCCATTCTTCGATGTCGACACTTCGGATGTTGTAGACAGGCTCAAAGAATCTCTCTTCCCGTTCCGTGGAACGTTTACAGAGAAGACTGCTGATAAGCCTGACTTGTAAGAGTTGTCTCTCTTTTTTTTTTGACTTCTCCCTATGTATGTGACTGTTGATTTTGTATTTTTTTTGTTAGGTATGGTCCGTTCTGGATATGCACGACTTTGATATTCGTGGCGGCGTCTATCGGCACGTTTGTCACGTACGTAGCACACAAATGGAAGAAACAGGAATGGAACTACGATATCAATCTGGTGACTTGGTCCGCAGGAGTGTTCTATGGATACGTCACGCTTGTTCCTCTCGCGTTATATGTGGTTCTCAAGTACTTCTCTGCTCCTTCAGGGCTAGTCCAGCTCTTCTGCCTCTATGGATATTCCTTGTTCATCTTCATCCCTGCATTGGTACACCAAACCGCTCCTTCTGAGAAATTGTGATTCATATCGAAGCATCATGAATAAGACTTATTTGTTTGTGTCTGTCTGTGCAGTGCCTCTCGGTGGTGCCAGTGGAGATCTTCAGATGGGTCATCGCGGGTGTAGCGGGGTTCATGTCTGCGACATTTGTGGCTCTGAACCTCAAAGCGCATATCAATTCGGCTGGAGAGAGATCGATCCTGATAATCGCAAGCATCTTTCTTTTGCAGCTGGGGCTCTCGGTTGTGCTGAAGCTCTATCTGTTCACTGTCACCGTATGATTATTCATAAAGGTTTATAGAAATTTGTTCTTATAAACTAAAGGTAATGTGTTTTCTGATAATCTTTTGATTCATCCATACACATTCTCTCCTCAGATTTACCATATTTTTTTGTACTGTATGGAAACTGAACTCCAAGGATTCCCATTCATTTACTCTACTTACCTTCGATGATTTACTTGTAGAAATTAGTGTAATAAAAATAATGTCGATTGTTGCAACCAAGTGATTTTCATGCTTTCTGTTTGTGGCAACAATTTTTAAAGAATTAATTTAATAGGGCTTGTTATGAAAATTAGTAGAGAAGGGAGCTGCACAACTCATATCGGATCTTTACGGGTCAACATAATCAACACTATATAACAAGATTGATTATCATAATAATAATGCTCTCGTACCTACTACTATAGAGAAGGGAGCTGCACAATCCATCATTTTCACACACAGAAAATCAAAAGCTAAATAAATATCTTACTTTGTAACCATCTTTTTCCGAACACGAGATATTTTTATAAACATCATGCCACCAAAAAGAAATATTCATATCCTAGGCAGAGTTAGAAAAGAAAACGACAAACTCCAAGAAGAAGATAACACAAGACTTCTAAGATAAAACATATTCATATCCGTTTTGTTCTAATTAACATTACCAACGATTACATGATACTACAACCAGCTGGATTCTCATCGCTGAACATATCAGTATACGGACCCGAGTGTGGAGCTGGCATTGGCGGTGGATGAGCATAGTTGACTGCTGGATATTGCCGTGCATACATCATTGGATGGTACATGTCTCCACCGTGACCACCACCATATCCTCCATGAGCTGCAGCAGCTTGTTGTTGTTGTTGCTGCTGGTGCATCATCATTTGCATATACTGTTGTTGGTTCATTTGATGATTCGCCTGAGGTGGTGGTGGATAATATCCTCCTCCACTCATCGGCAAGCCTTGTACCGCCGGGTAGGAGCCGCCTTGGTGTCCCATTGGACCACCTTGTCCCATCATGCCCATTGGACCACCTTGGCCCATCATGCTCATAGGACCCCCTTGACCCATTGGACCACCTTGTCCCATCATACCCATCGAACCACCTTGACCCATGGGGCCACCCATCATCCCCTTGGCACTATGATTACCCTTGTTACCTCCTCCGCCTGCTTTGTTGTGTTTGATGAGATCATCAATATCATGGACCCCATGGACTCCTCCTTTCGATTTACCTCCTCCCTTTTTAGGCCCACTATCATAATGGTGAACTCCACCACCAGAAGATTTTACCTTATCACCCCCACCACCACCTTCTTTCTTACCACCTCCCTTCTTCTCATCTCCTTTTCCACTTTTAACATTTTTGAAAAACCCTAAGAGGCCACCACCACTTTTGGCATCTGTTTTCCCGGTTTTGCCCCCACCTCCTTTTTATCTTTGCCTTCTTTCTTACCCTTCTCACCTCCTTTTTTACCCTCACCCATTCCCTTCATTTGCACCGGAATCTCAAACCCACCACCTCCTCCGCCGCCTTTCTTCCCCGCTTCTCCACCACCACCACCACCACCGGGTTTGAACCCATTCATCATCATCATAATCTCATTAGGCCCTTAGGCCCACCACCATGCTGACCCATCTGTGGCATCTTGTTAGGCATCATCATCGTCTTATTTGGAGGCATGTGATGATTACCTCCTCCTGCTCCATGACCATGTCCTCCCATTTCACCATCCTCATCATCGAACTCATCGTCATCATAATCATCCTCACTGAACTCGTCGTCATCATAATCATCACTGAACTCATCATCTTCTTCAGCAAACTTAACAGACTTCTTCTGGTCCTTAGACGCCACAGGAGGCATCATCATCTTCATATCCTTCCCACCACCACCACCACCACCTTGAGCAGCCTTCATCATCATCATCTGTTGAATCTGCTGAGGAGTCAACTGCATTGGTTGACCTCCATGCCCTTGATTCTGACCACCACCACCACCACCGTTACCTTTCCCTTTACTTGGTTGCTCTCTTTCCCACCTTTGCCCTTACCGTTTCCACTCATACTGAGATTACCAAACTGCCCATTCAGATTAGGAAACCCTTTTCCTCCTCCTCCGCCGCCACCACCGCCTATAATCTCGGCATGTTTCCCTGACTTGCTCAGCTTCTTAACAAGAAGAGCAGGGTCAACGTTCCCTGTGACAGTGACTTTCCCCTGTTCCACATCTGCTTTTACAGAGTACACTCCTGAAATTCAAAAACCAAAACCATGTCAGATTCTTCCCCAATGCTTAAAATCTCAAAGCTTTGAACTTTATAAAAGTAACATAGAAACAGAGTACCACCAGAAGATAAAATCTCAAAACTTCGAACTTTATAAAGTAACATGGAAACAGAGTACCATCAGAAGATAAATCTTTAAAACTTTGGACTCTGTGGTCGAATTTAAAACAGAGTACCACCAGAGGATAAATCTCAAAACTTTGAACTCAATAAATTGAATTTAAAAAGTAACATAGAGAAACAGAGTACCACCAGGAGATAAAGCTCAAAACTTTGGACTCTATGTTTTAGAAAACAGAGTAAAATTTTCATGTGAGAGAGGAGAGTAACAAGGGGAACCCAATAATCATAGATCTATTTGTTTTCAGAGAAGAAAGAGCACAAACCTTCGATTTTCTGCAACTGTTTCTTCACTTTATGCTTACAGCCTTCACAGTGTACGTTCACTTTCAGAACACAAGTCTGCCAAAAAAAAAACCACAGTAAACAGAATAAGCACACACAGACACAATCTTGAAGGGAAAGAAAAGAATAGAAGGAGACGTGTACCTGAAGCTTCATAACATCTTGTTTATTCATAACTTCTGTTAGATTTGTGGGTTTTCACAGACAAAACTATTGTGAGAGAGAGAGAGAGAGAGAGTTTCTGTCTGAAACTCTTATTTCTCCTTTGTGAAGGGAAGAGGGTAGTAAGAGATTATAAGAAGAGGGGTAGGTTGTGTAATAAACGCGGTTGTTGTTGATCAAGGACAGAGACAGAGAGAGAGATAGAGAGAGGGAGAGAGTAATTAAAAACACACTGAACACTTGTGTCTTGTTTAATATCTCTGTTTCTTATTTTCTCTGTCTGTAAAAGAGAGCGGTGGTGGCACAAGAAGCAAGGATATCTTTCATTTTGATTTTGCAAATAATCTTTTTTAATTGTCATTATTTTGCTATTTTCTTAATTATTACTCTTTCCATTTTTCTAATACAAGTTGTTTTAGAAAAATTTGTATGTTTTAAACTATATCAAGTTTTTAATTTTCTATGTAAAATTTATTAACACTTAATTTTATATGGCCAATGATAATATATTTTTTATTTTATTATTGGTTGATTTGTGGTCAAGTAAATAATTAATGATGTTTTTGTTTAGAAAATATAAAAAATTAATAATTTCTTAATACATGTGCACAATTCTAAAATTACTTATATTAGAAACCGGATGGAGTAGTATTCATTTGTTTTGAAAAAATTTAATTATAAAGTTTGTACTTTTTCTTCTGGTACAGAGTTAAGAGAAAGAAGAAGCTTGAAGGCAGCTTCTTTCACTTTAGCAGAACCAAGTACAGCCTCGCTTTGTCACTGTACTTAGCTGTATTCATCTTCTGAAATACGATTGATTAACATACAATACGAATATTTAAAGCTCCTTAACTACAATACTTAGCTGTATTAATTTTTTCAATAATTAGATTTACTTTTATTCGTAATTTCGTAGATATCATCTAATGTATTTTCATAAGTTCATATAGCATATTTTATTTCCTTGTAGACTAATTACATTACAATAGTTTATGTAGACACTGATATTAACATCAAATTTTCGGGATCACAATAATGATTTGTGATCAATGATTTTAATGATTGTTGACTAGAGAGGGTTTTGGATCCAGTCACAAGCAAGAAAGTGGTCTTTGTCACCAAGATGGACTTGTTTAAACAACATCACTTACGCAAACAAAGAAGCTACTGAAATTCAAACAATAGTTAAAAACTCCTATAATGGTAAATTATGCGATCTAGATCTTTCGTATATACTAATACACCACATACGAAATGTTTCTTATAGACTGTTGGATTGTCAACATAAATTGGTTGGCGATATGATTTTCTCGTAGTATCAACCCAAAACTTTTTGAAAGTTTATTAAGAAAAAACAATAATAAATTAATTTGATTCTAGTTTTATGATGGAAACTACTGAAAAATTGATTTGGTAACTTTTCTCGTCGAAGATATTTATACATAAATAAAAATATACATATTTATACATAAAACTTAGAGGGTTTTCGATATGTTTTTCATGGAATGGTCATAGAAAATTCAATCACACAACATACAAATATATGTTATTGATATGTATACATGAGACAGAGAAAAAAAGGGAAGAACAATTATGTCGATTATATTTCACTCTTTGCTGTGAATAGAGCTCTCTTAGGCCAGCTTTCAACCACCAACACAAGTCTGAAATTAGATAAACTATTAGTAAACTACTTCTTAATTAGCTAGTTGAAATATCTTAGAGGTTTTGTGTTAGAAATAAAACTTGACTTAATTTGCTAGTGCATGTGGCGCATGTGCACCACTTCAGTGAGATAGTATCATAATAGTAAAGTGGTTTTCTTCAAACAAATCCACAATAGTTTTATACACACCATGAAGGATAGAGAAATACTATCAATAGTAATGCCATTGTTATTAATTCACATCGTGCATTTTTAAACTAAGCATAACTTTTGACTGTGTTTGATTAAAATAATAGCCATACTAAGCGTAGATTATAGATATATATACACATGTAAACCTACGGTTACACACACTTAGCTTTTTTTTTTTAAGTACGTCGGAGGTCGGTCCATGGCAACCTCAGAAAGTGATATTTCTCCGACCAAAGAAAACAAATAAAACACGCACAAAAGCATTGATCCAAAAAAAAACACGCACAAAAGCTATTCAGAAAACTAAAAGAAAAGATGAGATAAAAATAAAATTGTCTTAAGATATTTTGATCAATCATTTTCAGAGATATTTTAGACCCTTGTTTTTTCTAGATAAATTAACTTTCTCTGTTTCTTTCGTCTTTTATATACAGAAAACCAACCTCGTGACGAACATTGTTGTCAGCTTAATTTTATTTGTCAGTCTGTTTTATTTTCAACCTCTTTCATGCTTATCAGTTTCATTCTGATTGTTTGAATTCACTGCTGTTAAAAGAGACTTTGGAACTCGTTATGCAAATTTGTAATGTAGTTTAAACAAACAAAAAACAATTGTTATGTGGGATTAGTTAATTATTGCATGTAGTAAGACTCTTTTTAATAAAGAGAAAAGCTCAACTTCTAGTATTTACATGAAATATATATTAAAAGTTAGACATGGAGATACAGAATGACACAGATTAATAGCATAGGTTATAAAAGATACACTTGAAGTTCTTTTAATTTATGTATGGAGAAACTAGGCTTTACTTTTCCTTTATCTTTTCCATAAAATTATATTTTTATTTGCTTTTAGTACCACTTCTTCTATACACATTTGACTAATCAATAAAAATCGCAAATATTTTGGACTCATTAGGTGATGTGGGGTCTTTTTAAAGCACATGCCGATGAGTACTAACTGTTGTTTTGGCGTTTTGGACGCTGGACCTCATCTACTCTATTCAAATCCAATGTAGTAAGTTTTTATTAGCTACGTTTACTTTTTTTAAAGAAAATGTTATATTTTGATATAAATGTGTCTTCATTGCATGCATTATATTCGTAGCCTCTGAATGATTTATATTAATCAACCCTCGTGGAAACATGGATTTGATACTGACCACCAAAAAGAACAAACATAAGAACTAGCTGTATCACGCGTTAGGTTTGATTCCGAAGGTCAAATGACGAATGGGAAGATACGTGTGAGAATTTAGACGAAGTTTGCTTGTAGTCTAGTAGTCGATGTCTCAAACAAGTTATAAAAGCAAATTTGTCAACACGTTTGATTTCTTTCTTTTTATCTATATCACAGAAGTAAGTTTCGAAATGAAACTATCCATTTGCATACGTGAAACACATGTATTAAAACATTTTCGTCTTTAATAAAAAAAAACATTTTCGTCTTACTTTTTAGAAGTTGTTTTTCTCACAATACAAATAAAATTAAAAAATATATTGATAATGTTTTTTGTTAATTGATAATTCCTCAATACAATAGAGAATTACCGCTCATTTGTAATGATAAAGACTAAAGATATTCTTTGACCAAAAAAAAAGGACTAAAGATATTCATGTTTTGATTAATCTGAATGTCTAATAAATTATGAAATTAAAATGCGAGGCTACGAAGAGGTAAACAAACTAAGCTTTGATTGATATCATGGGGCTTTATGTCGACGTACGGTGATGTAACCCCCACACGTTTCTAACACATTCATAAACCTAAATTCACTAGCTTATTTCTCTATCGAATTAAGTTAACATAACTTCTGTTGAATCGATACGCGCAATAAGCAAAGATGTAGTGTAACTTGTAAGGATTTCCAGAGCTGGAGTCTATGGACTTCATATCCAAAATTGGTTCACATATTGTCAGCACATAAACTATATGGCACTCTCTATAGTATCTACCAATGTGTCTATGCATTATTAAAGAAAGATTTGTATTGTTTTGGTAGGTACAAATACAACTAACTTTTGAATTTATATGTATGTTCATATATATATAATAGACATATATACCCTTGTAACACACACATAATGACAACCCACCGTTCTATCTGGAACAACCCTTTTCGATCATTAAGTACTTAGATGAGTTGGATCTCGGATTGATCACACATTTGGAAAATGTCCCATACCATTCTCAAAGCATCACACTTCGTGAGCGTCCCCATACCATTCACAAAATGTTTATAGTATACCTCGATCCTCATCATCTAAGATACTTAACATCGTGTTTCCAATTCCTCTTGGAATTGATCCATTCCATTCACTCAATCTTAAAGAATCCTACACCTACACTGAGTCAAGCTGATCCATCTGATCACAAGCCCACTATTACTAGCCGGTAATGTCTCCCTTAGACCAACATGACACTGCATATGCTCACTTGTTTTGAGCGGCCACCAAGGAATAACACTAACCCTACAAAGTGCTGCGTTTCTTTCAACCTAAGCCACTCTCACCATGTTACTGGTCCGTCCATTATGCCAAAAAGATCGCATGCAATTCATGTCAGTCATTGTTCTAATGTAGCCAGGGCAACTGGCAGTGCATCTGGCGCCAGCTCATCTTGGAACTTTCCCATTCACGCATGCCGCCTAACCTTCACTTTCACCACGCCGGCGGGTTCCAAGTCATCTCGGTTTGAAATAATTTGGGAACACATCTTTGAACTGTCTTAACGGATCAAGCGCTCGATACCAACTTGTAAGACCGATACCGTCTGGCGGTAATCCGTATGGGTCGCTGGAACCGCGGAGGCCTTCGGGGATCAAACCGGTACCTGGTCATTCAGCTGTCATTTCAACTTATGCACGGAATAATATCTACAAAACCATTGGTCTAAAACCAATCTAACACTTGTGCGGTCAGATCACCTCGGATCTTGGTCGATAAACATCACCCAGTAGCTCGAGGGTCGATCCTGAACCTGACCAGAATCATACCAAATCGGTTCCATTCACTAACCATTCTATCTGATCTATGCAACATTGATAGATCATACCTTTGCCACATCCACGGAGCTTGTTAGCTCATTGTCCCGTGACTTAGTTGTTTAGCTAGCTCATCCGGTGGCCGAAATAACTCACCTTCGAGGTTCCCCACTCTCTTCCATGATCAAGCTGTGAGGTATCTTTGGCTCCCGTCCACTCGTCCAACTCCCATTATACGCATAAACTCTTCCCTTGGGTACTTAGTCATTCAGCCAACCATCCCCGCAGTTAAATTACCTACGGGAATTTCAAAAGCGACCTCAAGCAAACATGCTCTAAAATTAATTAGAATTCATGAAAATTACTGATAATTCCCCACTAAGAGGAATCCACAATCAGATTGATCAGAACCGGCTAATTCACATAGATTTGGCAAATCAACTAAGAAGCCATAGCGACCACCATCAAACCGGCTGATAAATCCAATCAAATCACATGATAAATCATGATAAATCCACACTAAGAGGAATCCATGGTGGATCCATCAATTCCATCCAGAACTATGAGATCGGACCTGGTATGACCAAGGCCATGGAGTTCCAGGCCAGGCCAAGGCCTGGTTTAGTACCACCATGTCTCGAGTGTGTTCCCTGGAACCAAGTCCTTTCATGGACTAACAAGGCCCATCAGATCCTAAGTCAATCAACCAACCACCCCACATGACTCAGGCGGTGAGTCTTCACACTTCTAACCGCCATGGAACCATGTCCCACTGAACGATTAGTGTTGCTCTTACCACGGTGCATCCTTTGATCAATCAGATAAGACACCTTGATCCACCATCCAGGGATCAGGTCGTCCATCCTTGCATGATCAGATCACGGCCTTCCTTGTATAAACACACACGATACTTGTTGTCCACACCAACAAGTACTGTCTCCTCTCCTTTGCTTCGGTTGGATCCAAACGAATTGGACCTTGCACTCCACATGGTTCCTCTGGTACTAGGACCCCATGTGTCTCACCAATGGGTCGGATCCATGGTTCATACCATGATCAAACTCAACATCAAACTATGATCCATCATGGATCACTTTCCATGAACATCATCTAACTATCATCCCACATGGATGAAGTAGATCAACAATGATCCGCCTCCTCTTAGGGTCCTGGATCCTTAGCTTACATCACAATATATGGTCTTCAAGGGCGTGCCTTACCTTGGCAACAGACACCAGAGAAATATATAAGAAGTAATCATAAACATGTTACCTCATCAATGATGATTGTAGATCTTGTGTCATCCCTTATCATGGACGACCATGCTTCTCCAAAGCATGCCTCCATCAAGTCTTATCACATATATCCAGTATTGATAAGATCCATCAAATTCGCGCAAACTGCCCATCAATGGAACTTCCATGAAACCGGTTCGCATCCACCCAGTGTTGGCCTTTGGGAGTGGAGTCTGGTGTTCTCCCTTCTACTCTGACCATTTGCGTGTGTTCCCAGGACACGAGGAAGCCTTAGACATGATCATCCATGATCAATCACCATCCAAAGGTCGTCACTTCCCCTTTGTTTCCGTGGCGCCTTTCCACACATCGCCTTCAAGGTCGTCACGCCCTTGGAAGTGGAATCCGGCCATCCAACTTCTCTTCTGGCTATTTCGCGTGTCTTCTATGGATGTAGAGGAAGCCGGGCGTGGCCAACAATAATCAAAACTCACCAGAGGGTCGTTCTCAACTCCCCTCTTGATTGCCCTCAAATCTGCCCCTACGCCTTCACATCTCTCTGGTTTGGATTGTTGAATCCGACCATCTCCATGTTTTCTCTGGTTTTCTTTGTGTTTCAGGGTGGAAAATGAATGCCTGGCGTGCCTGTAAAGGCCGCCTTTACCTTATATAGAAGAAGGCGTTACTTTCCAAAGTTTTGCCTTCGGTTTCATTTCGGCCATTGATTTCATCAATGGTCAGATCACACCCATTCGCCATGGCGTTATCTGGCGTCCGGGCTTGTACAACCACTCACGGACATGTCAATACAAGCCCAGAATGCGGCCACTGGACCAGAGCCAGGCCCATCGCCATATGGGTTCATACGCGTGGCCAGCCAACTGGTATCGGACC
>CM028690.1:58089428-58103560 GCA_016771965.1 Brassica carinata | reverse complement strand
CGAACTTAAAAGAGAGTTATAAGGGAAATCAAAATTCTGAAACTTATAAAGTCTTTGTTGTTATGCATGTTAAGGATCTTTAGATGGCTAGCTCGTTCAGTGCTAATGAATTGGTATTATTTGGGGTTTATTGGGGTAACTATGTGACTCTGTGGCCTGTAACAATATCGTAATCCATGTACTTCTCCAGCTCCATCTTCATCATCACGCAAGCATGACCTATCGCGTTGTAGACTCTCTCTGTTCCAAACATGCTGATCAGAGGCTCTTCCTTCTTCCCTATCCGGCAAGTTAGGGTTTAGTAAACGGATTTGCCTTAAAGAATGAGGTTAAGCTGAATAGAGCTGCATGTAGGTGTTATGGTTTTTGAATGTTTCAATTAGTGATGTATAGAGTAGGGGAGGTGATGCGCCTGGAAGGTGAAACGGATTGGAGATTGTCCTCAGGTTAAGGAATAATTAAGGTGAACGGAAAAGATACTCGGCCTTACTATTTTTTAAAGCCTTGGGTCTTGATCTTTTCTTCTGCTGGATCAGGAAGATAATAGTTTAAAATAGTGTTTTATAATTAAATGACTACATGGATTATGTCAATTTGATTGACTGAATATTTTGTTTTAGATGGACAGTGTGAGAGGGCTTCAAATTAGTCTCTTTTATATAGTAGATACCAGCATTAAAACGCAGATTTAATATTTTTCTACAACACGCACTCTAAAAACATGAAGCTGCAATAATTTTAGGTGCATAGTACAACTTGTCTTTTCTTTTACAGCCAAGACCAGTCCGTCTTTGGACCAAGTAAGCCAATCACATACATGTTTAACCAAAGCTGTTCTCATTGGCTGATTCCTTTCATGACTTTGCACAAAGCATCTTCTTGATGCTCTTTTGATACCATTGCTAAACTCTGGCCTCACACATGTTTCATGGGGTGTACGGATTCATGGCTCAACGTATACTTGTGTGCTATTTTTGTACAAACACCAAATGTCTTCAAGTATCTTAAGGAGAAAGACTTTTGAAGATTTTGCTTCTCAGAACGTGAAAGCTGGCGTGAAGGTGAAAGAAGGAGCTGTCGCCAAAGGCAAGGTGAAATAAGGAGCATCCGATGACAAGGTGAATCTTTTCCACCTTTCTCTTCTTCCTTTCTTTGTTTTGTTCTGGCCAAGTTTTGTACTTCTGAGTATGAGTTTCACCTGTTATTGCCTGATTGGTTAAGGCTGATTCTTGGGATGGTTTGTTTGTAATGGAATCCAGGAGCTAATGCTCCTCTTCTGCGATCCCTTATTGATCTAAGTTTCCTTGGAGTTTTATCTGCTCAAGGTTGGCCCTTATTGATCTAGGTTTCCTTGACGTTTTATCTTCTCAAGTTTATAGACTTGTTTATATGGGTCTGTTGAGTTTTATTATTATGCCTCTTCAGATTTTATTTGGTACATTGTTTTCCTTCTAAGAGGCTTGTTTAGATAATTAGACCTAATGTTAATTAAAGAATGAAGATAAGTTTCATCATTATTGCCCTTCAGTGTAGTTTCCAAATCTTGTTACTCTAGATCTCTCTCACAATACCTTTTCTGGTAAAATCCCTAATAGTCTGTCATATATGTCCTACTTGAAAACGCTTTTGCTTAGGTCTGGGCATTCGGGGTCCCAATCGGGTTTCGGTTTTATCCAATCGGATTTCAGTTTTTCGGGTTTGACAAAATCAGCTCCATTCGGATTATATGAAAATCCGGTTCGGGACCGCTTCGGGTTATATCGGGTTCGGGTCGGGATTAGTAAATCTTCAAGGAACCGATACAACCCAATGTATTTTCGGGTTCGGGTCCCAATCGGTTCTTCGGTTTAAAAAGACCTGATTTGTACCTACTTTGTAACCAAAACATAAGTAAAATCAGGTTTTTCAGTTTAAAAATACCTGATTTGTATCTATTTTATACCCAAAACATAAGTAAAATCGATTCAAAAATAAGAAATGAATATCAAACATGATCATTCAAAATCAAACGAAAAATAAACATAATTATTGATAGAAAGAAAACCAAATAATTAAAAGTTTAAAACGAAAACTAAATTCTTATTAAATGAGAAACATTATTCAATTGAAACAAAACTAAAATCTAAAAACTTCAAGCTTCAACGGCCATCTTTAACCATCAACCTTTATATAATATAATCACTAACCTTCATGTGATAAATAATTATTTTAGATGTTTAGTAATATCTTAATGTATTTTGGATACATATTATTAAAGATCATGTTTGGTACAAGTTTTGAAATTTTGAATATTTCGGGTTCTATCGGATATCCATTTAAGTTCAGGTTCGGTTCGGATAATACCCATAACCCGAAATGCCGTAAAACAAGATCCATTCAGTATTTATGTGGGGTTGGATCGGTTCGGGTTCAGTTTTATCGGATCGGATTCGGTTTATTTGCCCAGCCCTACTTTTGCTTAAGAGTGATTTTACAGTGCTATCGACCATCCCTGGTTTGCAAAGATGGGGTTCATCGATTACTTAAACCACGTAGGACTTGGTCACATTCGAAGACTCACTCGTCTTGAAAGAAGCGTCATTAAAAGGTTTTGTTCAAGTATTTTTGTAATTTTGGCAAATGCTCCCCAGAGAATAATAGGTAGATTTTTAGAAAGGTTGTTATTTTGCAGCTCTCTTGGTAGAGCACGAAGATTCGCTGAGAGGATACAGTGCTTGTCCATAAAGAAAGAAGCACAGCTAAGTGGTGTGTCTGTTATATTCCCTCCATGCGGACTTGAGAATGTCGACTTCTCCATGAATCAATCTCTGAACCAGGTAAAGGAAGATGAAATTGACTAGTTCCTGTCACACATGCTCTGTGTATCTTATGGATAACACATTGATTCTCGACAGGGTGATATGGTTGCTCCCATTCTGCACGGTAAAGTGTTAGCAAGCCCACATCAGACTAGTCAGCCATGTATCATAAATTATAGCAAAGGACGAGAAGCTGAGATTCAACGAGTACTTGCACTACAGCATGCTTTAGATGAAAAGGTATTGCACTACTCTGCCTTCTGATTAACTTGAACTAGCTTAATAAATGTGCTGTCTGACAGGAAATGGAGCCTGAGATGGTAGAGATTGTCAAGGGTTCAAAGACAAGAGCGCAAGCAATGGTGGATGCAGCTATAAAGGTAATGATTCACAGCCACTTTCATATAATCTCTTGTTTACATACATATGTTTTGCTAAGTTGGTATCACTCTACGGTTCTAGGCTGCATCATCTGTGAAGGAAGGAGAAGATGCCATCAAAATGATTCAAGAAGCCTTGGACATGGTTGGCAAACATCAGCCGTTGCGCAGCTCTGTGGTCAAACATGAAGAGCATGCAAACGGCGGCGTAGAGCATCATCAAAACCCATCTCCCTCCTCAGACGCATCAAAGCCTGTGGCTAACAACGATTTCATCTCGCAAGATGGTTCAGAGAAAAACGAG
This sequence comes from Brassica carinata, assembly GCA_016771965.1. Lineage (NCBI taxonomy): Eukaryota > Viridiplantae > Streptophyta > Magnoliopsida > Brassicales > Brassicaceae > Brassica > Brassica carinata. The sequence continues at coordinate 58,100,078 of CM028690.1, read as the reverse complement.
GCTCAAATGCCTTCAGAGCTAGTCACATCCTGTGTTGCCTCTTGGCTCATGATTCAGGTAATCACAAAATTTGCTTTGCATACCCAACGAGATCACCTGGAAGCCTTTGTTAATCTATAATACTAAGTTTTGACTTGTGCTTGGTACTATCTTTTTCTGGGCATGGATCTCAGATGTGTACGGAGAGGCAGTACCCTCCATCTGATGTGGCACAGCTTATAGACACGGCAGTTACAAGCTTGCAGCCTCGATGCCCGCAGAACCTACCGATCTACAGAGAAATCCAAATGTGTATGGGACGAATCAAGACTCAAATCCTCTCTCTAGTACCAAGTTGAAAGGCCAACTCATGTGGGTTAGTGTCTTTTTAGAAAAGTCCATTCTCCTTTTAACTTAAGAGTAGATGATAGATAGGGTGTTAATGAGTTCAAGGGAGCAAGATAACAGCTTGACCAGAGGTATATTAGTTACTGTAATCAAGCTTGATCCTTGAGTTTTATCTGCTCAAGGTTGGCCCTTATTGATCTAAGTTTCCTTGAGTTTTATCTGCTCAAGGTTGGCCCTTATTGATCTAGGTTTCCTTGGCGTTTTATCTTCTCAAGTTTATAGACTTGTTTATATGGGTCTGTTGAGTTTTATTATTATGCCTCTTCAGATTTTATTTGGTACATTGTTTTCCTTCTAAGAGGCTTGTTTAGATAATTAGACCTAATGTTAATTAAAGAATGAAGATAAGTTTCATCATTATTGCCCTTCAGTGTAGTTTCCAAATCTTGTTACTCTAGATCTCTCTCACAATACCTTTTCTGGTAAAATCCCTAATAGTCTGTCATATATGTCCTACTTGAAAACGCTTTTGCTTAGGTCTGCATTCGGGGTCCCAATCGGTTCTTCGGTTTAAAAGACCTGATTTGTACCTACTTTGTAACCAAAACATAAGTAAAATCGATTCAAAAATAAGAAATGAATATCAAACATGATCATTCAAAATCAAACGAAAAATAAACATAATTATTGATAGAAAGAAAACCAAATAATTAAAAGTTTAAAACGAAAACTAAATTCTTATTAAATGAGAAACATTATTCAATTGAAACAAAACTAAAATCTAAAAACTTCAAGCTTCAACGGCCATCTTTAACCATCAACCTTTATATAATATAATCACTAACCTTCATGTGATAAATAATTATTTTAGATGTTTAGTAATATCTTAATGTATTTTGGATACATATTATTAAAGATCATGTTTGGTACAAGTTTTGAAATTTTGAATATTTCGGGTTCTATCGGATATCCATTTAAGTTCAGGTTCGGTTCGGATAATACCCATAACCCGAAATGCCGTAAAACAAGATCCATTCAGTATTTATGTGGGGTTCGGATCGGTTCGGGTTCAGTTTTATCGGATCGGATTCGGTTTATTTGCCCAGCCCTACTTTTGCTTAAGAGTGATTTTACAGTGCTATCGACCATCCCTGGTTTGCAAAGATGGGGTTCATCGATTACTTAAACCACGTAGGACTTGGTCACATTCGAAGACTCACTCGTCTTGAAAGAAGCGTCATTAAAAGGTTTTGTTCAAGTATTTTTGTAATTTTGGCAAATGCTCCCCAGAGAATAATAGGTAGATTTTTAGAAAGGTTGTTATTTTTGCAGCTCTCTTGGTAGAGCACGAAGATTCGCTGAGAGGATACAGTTCTTTTTTCAAAATAAAGCAAAGTTTAGACATGCAAATGGATTACAAACATATAAAGCTTAAACTCTTGTTTAGATTGCACGAGGAGGTTTCTCAAGCAATGCAGAGAGATAAACCTCATCCTTTGACTTAGGCGAAACAGCCCACTTGTGTTTCTTGTACCTAAACTGCAGGAACATGTACATATAGTCATCAAGATCCTTCTTGTTACAGAAGAATCTATCAATCCACAGTAACCCACCCGGTCTCAGCACTCTATCCCAATCATATAACATGAAATCCATCAGAAGAAGATCGATCCAACCATCCATTAAACCAGCGGTATGGATCATATCCATAGTATTGTCGAAGAACGGTAGCCTCTGGTTCAAAGAGATGTACAAAGGGATCAAACCTCTCAACGCAATCATCTCACTGAAAGGAGCTCCCAAGTTTAGAGCAGTAGTGACAATAGTCACATTCTTCTCTCTCATTCTTGCTGCAAATGTTCCTGTCCCAACACCAACATCCAAACCAATCCTAATCTCACCTGGCTTCACTCTTAAAACATCATCAACCTTGAAGTCAGCCAACAAAGTACTGTTTGTCACCCACTTACCAATCTCTTTCTCCATCTCAAAACATCCGGTGCATTGCGTGTAACCCCTTTTAGGGTTTTTGCTTGACAAGCACGCGAAGTTCCTGCACTTGTAGTTTCCCCACCTTACGTTTCTATCATCAGGAAGCTTCCATAACGACTCGTTGATCGGATAAGGCTTCTGGTAAGTCATAGATGCTCTTGTTAAGCACCGTCTTCTAGGCAACGGGTCACACCCGTTAACCATAAGCTTCTGTGCTAAACTCCAATCATCATCGCAATACGCTCCAACATCGTAATCCATGTACTTCTCAAGCTCTATCTTCATCAACACGCAAGAATGACCTATGGTGTTGTAAACTCTCTCTGTTCCAAACATGTTTATCTTCCCAACACGATTCTCCTTGGGGGTTATGTACTTCCTTATCTCTTCAGTGAGAAACTTTTTGATCAGAGGCTCTTCCTTGTCCGTCAAGTTTCTCATTCCTTCAGGGTTTGGTAAACGGATTTGCCTTAAACCGATGTGAGCGTGATAGAATGGCTTCATTACTTCGTCTTCAAGAAACCTCTTCATCTCTTTTTTGCTTCCGTCTTTGCTCTTGTCCATCTCTTTTACCGTCTTCTCTAGCTTGTCATACAAGTCATCCATCTTCTGAAGGACTTCATCAACGCGCTCACGCAGGGACTTTAGGTCGAAGGATCCTTCGTTGTTCTTGACTTCTTTGATTGTGTAGATATTGCGGCAAAGCTCTTCGTTGTGCAAGAAGTAGCCTGCTGAATGGAATCTATAGAGACATGAGAGGCTCACAGTGATCACTAGTAACCCTAAGATCACTTGTAGTCCAGACATTAGTCTTCCTAATCTCCATCTCGGCAAACATGATCTCCCCATTTCTCAACTCAGTGATTGGCTCTAATCTTGACCTGAGTAATCAAACAGAGAAAATCATAGAGATAAGGCCAAGTTCCTATCTAAGAACATGAGAAAGAACGCGGAGTTAAGTGATAGGTGAAGAATAACATTATTACCAGATAAGAAGAGATGTTCCTCTGATGTTTTGATGGAAACCTTTCCTCTCTGGTTTGTCCACCAAAAGTCTCATGAGTTTGCTTACTCAACTTCAAAGTTAAAACACTATTTGAGATCCGAGAGCTGCGGGGGAGGAAAGTGTGTGTGTTTGGTGTCTGCTTGAAGAATCGAAGAGCTGGAGATACGTAAAGCTGAAGCTTAATGTTTGACTTGTTGTGACTAGTTTTAGGACAAAACCCACCAACGTGCCTGCCTAACCTGCATCTCCGGTCTTCGAGTATATTTCAAAAGTCAACCATGATGCACGAGTATGCCATATACACGCATGTACACACTAATGGACATCATACCGATCTTGATTCGTGTATATCTTTTGACCATTAATATAGCATTTCAAATATTTTGCCCGATAAGAAACAAGACGCATCAAAGAAAAGCTTTGTTTTGTTTGTTCATTATCATCATCATTGAGAACTCATGGTTTCTATTTCTTAGGCTCGTGTTGAAAAGATGTAAACTATATTTAACTTAGTGACTTGTAACGTACCGTGTCATGTGGATTTTATGTATTGCCGGAAAACGTAACCAGATAAACCACCTTTAAACCAACTAATAGTCATGTCTTGTGGACGGTGAGACGATCAAGTAGAAAAATACGAAGGAACATGAGAAATTAATCGTGCCGCTCTATGTAAAAGACTGCATCTAGCTTTCTAATTAATTAAATGTTCATTTCCTTAATTAATTAAGAATGTATATTAAAAGTTCAAAAAAATTAATAATAATGTTTCTAAAATCAAAGAAAATGAATCACTTAGTTTGAAAATAAACTTTTTCTCGTTTGTTGGGAAGTAGCCGTTTTCTAATTAAGTGAAAAGAAAAATTCCTTTTTTATTTTTGGAAACTGGAAAGTAGCCGTTTAGGAATAATCAATAGCAATTGATCATCATGTTTTTAGTAATTTTCAGTGATGAGTCATCAGTTTAAATTTATACTCATCAGTTTAAATTTAAACTATTATTTGAAACGTTATTAAATAAGTAGAAAATGATTAAGATAAAATTCTAAATATTTAATTCAAATCAAATCTTTAATTCATATTTGTTATAAAATATGTAGTATAATATACATGAATTTGTTTGTTAGAAATATTAATTACTTATCAGCTTTTCCATGATTTTAGGAATAATCAATAGTATTTTCCATAGCTATAGGTATTTTTGTTTATTTGTATGTAGCTTTATATCATAGTTAAATATTTGTAAATGAGCTCATGTTGGTGAGTGGACCAAGATAAAGAGGTTTATTATGAGATAAATGATTCTAGAAGTTTACATTTGTTTCACATTGCTTATAATTGGCCAAATACATGTCTATATACTAAAGGTGGATCATGGAGATGCCAAGATTGGAGGCAAAAAGAAGCAGAACCCACAAGCTCAATCTAAAAGATTACTTTTAAAATGTTATTTATTCTATTCTAAATTTTAGTCGTTTAGGAACAATTACAGAAGATTGGACAATGGAAAATGGGCTCGTTATTGATGACGATGTGGACCAAGATAAAGATAGATTTCTCATAGCACATGGTTATAAGGAAGTCGTTTTGCCCAAAATTTGGGCAATTATGCAACTAAATAACTGCACTGTGGCAGCTGCCACTTTGCACTCAATGTCTTTCATTGTTTTTAGATGAATCTGTCTAGGGTTTCTTATTAAACTTTTATAACTTCTAGATCTATAACTTTTAGGGTTTGTTTGATCTTACCCTCGCCGCCTCCAAGATTGTTGGTATTTTTTTGGTTATATGGGGGAGCTTCATTGGCAATAATGAGATTCAGGCCATGAAAGAGATTCAGGAGCTCATGCTCATACGCTGCCATCCAAAATTAATCTAGAATCCTTTTCTGATCCTCAGATCGAATAGCAATATTTTTCTTAGCCTCAAGGTCGATCGGATAGCAATATTTAATAATAGACTTGTTTAATAGCTTTCTTTTTGGTTATGTTAGACTTGTTTAAGCTTTCTTTTTGGTTATGTTCAAAAGATATATCGACCATCACCATATAGACACTTGCATCCAGGCTATTAGTATAATTTTCCATTAATTAAAATGTTGATTACTTAAATTAATTAAAAATCATATATTAACGTCGTAGGAAACTAGAATCTTTTAAAATATAAGTGAATTAGAAAACACGTCAGCTCCAAATTCTCCGACGACACTGCACTAATCTCAGGCAAGTTTATCACCAGAATTGTGTATTCGTAAAAAAATATTTTTGTATACAACTTTCTTTTTTCAAACAAACGTAGCCAGCTTGGTTATATCAAAGAATGGAATAAAGAGTCTAGTGATTTAACTCTCTGCATCACCATTAATATAGTTCCAATTTATTACCAAAATATCTCAAAATGTAATATTTATCTAATTTAACAATATAGTTAAATTTTAAATAACCATAGCATATTGTACATGTGTTTTTAAATTTATTTTCAAAAGTCTTTCAAAAATATCTCTTATCTTTCATTCTTTTTCAAAATTTTATTTATTTCATGATTTTAATAAAAAAAACTCCCCTAGATATCCCTTAATAAAATTATTTTATTAACAAATTATTATTTAAGGGAATTATTTTCAAAAGCAACTACATAACAACTAATTACTATTGAAATAATTACATCCTATAACTTAAGAGATAAATTCTACCAATGATTTAATCCAACAAAATATAATACCAAAAAAATTTCTGGATTTGGCGCAAATCCTTAAAGCGATATACATAAGAATTTCAGATTATCTTTGTATAAGGGTAGGAATAAATCCTTATCAACTAAAGAATCAAAACAACATTATATCAAATTATAAATATAATAATTCATCAAATATCACGTTTCTAACGAAGTACTCGTCTCTGTTGTTGTCAACAAAAAACCCGAAGAACTCGTCTCTCTTCTCTTTTATACTCATTCTTCTACTGATTCTTCACACAAACTATAATGGACTCCTACCAACCGGTCGAGATTAACATTGTCTCGGCTCAAGATCTCGACTCCGTAAACCTTTTGTTCAGACCAACAGTCTATGTTTCCGTCTCGGTCACACGTGGTTCACGTGACAAGCAAGTCACACCAGCTGCTGTTTGCGGCAAGAGGCTCTTACGGTGGAACTATCGTATGAAATTTTATATAGAAGACGACAAAATTCAAAGGAATGAGTCAGTGTTTGTGTTTCAAATCAAGGTTAAGAAGTTTTACGGGTCCAAAGAAGTCGTTGGCAAACTTTTCGTACCGGTAAAGCAATTGATTCACTTAAATGAAGAGAAGACGATAACTGAGCATACTAATATAGATTATCAGATCATAACTGAGTCTGGAAAACCAAAGGGTTGTATATGTTTAGGGTTTAGTTTTGGGAGTGTTTTTAAGGGACAAATCAAAGGTTGTGATTCGGATAGTAATGTTAAGGTTCGCGAGGATTGTAGATTAGGAGCTTGGGGAATTATTAGAGATGTGCCATCTGCTCCTTGTGAAGACGATATCTATTGAGAAATCAAATTTTATAATATTGTGTATATTTTTTCCATATATTTTTTATAGGTCAAAGATGATTGATCATGATAAATTATTTTGAATAGAGCTATAGTTTATTTTGATAACAAGGGTTGGAAATTAACTGACGCATGGACCAATGCACATGTATATAATCTCTTAAAAGAAATAAAAATGGGAAAGCTTGAGAATTATCATTCCTTGTGAAGATAGAGAAGAACATTGTGTAAAGACAAAAGTCATATGTTGCCTCAATCTGGTAGAGTCTTTTTTTTTTGAAACACAATGACTTATTGGTCTTTACACAATGTTCTTCTCTCTACCAACATTTTGAAACACAATGACTTATTGTTTTTTTTTTTTGGATTCTTAGCAATCCAACACCATTGTGTAATTTAGAATCCATGATAAAATATATACAGAGAAGTCACATGTATCTCTCTCTATCTGACACTTCTGGAATCTTCTTCTTTTATTAATTTTTCCTTGGAATTATTAAAAAGAATATTTAATTTTTCCTTTTCTTAGCTACATAGTTTACTTAACCCACACTTCGTCAAACGGCCCATAGAATATGAACGGTTACGAAACCGACCCAATCGAAACACACGCTTGCACGCGTAATCTACAGTACTCACACGTGCGAAAACCATTGCTATAAATAAAACAATTCTAGGGTACGCTTTGATTCCTCATCACCATCCAAATACATCGTTTTCTTCGTCAAAAATCAATTTAAAAAAAAAAGAAAAAAGAAGAATCTTCTTCTCTCCAAACGAACGCCTTCTCGTTCTTCTCTCGCACAACGATTAGCCCAGCGATCATGGCTCAAACAGATCTCAATCAGCCGAAACTCGATATGGTAATCACGTCATCTCAATTTCGCTAGATAGATCGCTCTCTCTTTCTCTGCTTACGATTTTCTTGTATCTCCGATTTGATTATTGGTGGCTATTGCGAAACATGAGCATGCATGTATTATTGTGGATCTGAACAAACGCTTAGCAGTGTAATTAGCAGATAATTAGATGATAATTCGTAATTCAATTTGATACGGATCGTAATTTATATTAATGAGCTTTTACAGAAGATCAAGATTAACGAATTGAAAGTGAAATCTATGTTGGCTAATTTGCATGTGTCTCTTTTTCGATTTTTTGCAGACTAAGGAGGAGAAGGAGAGGTTGAAGTACCTGGAGTTCGTGCAAGCTGCAGCTGTGGAAGCTGTGCTTCGATTTGCTCTCATTTACGCCAAGGCCAAGGACAAGTCTGGTCCTTTGAAGCCAGGTGTTGAATCCGTTGAAGGAGCTGTCAAGACTGTGGTCGGTCCTGTCTACCAGAAGTACCACGACGTACCCGTCGAGGTTCTCAAATACATGGACCAGAAGGTAAACCTTAGTTTTGAATTTGTGAAATTTTCATTGTTCATAGATACTCTTTATGAATCATGAAGCTGCTGTAGATGTTTATGATGGAATATAGCTATCTAGTGTAGCTTGCATGTAGACATAAGCTATAGCTTGTGGTGATATCAAACTATACAAACTTAGATATGAACTTACCTGTTTACACTCTAAGTAGAAGGTTTTGTTAAGCTTATGCTCTCTGTAGTTACCACTGTGGAAGCTGACAGTTTCTTCTCTGTCATTTGCAGGTTGACATGTCTGTGACTGAACTTGACCGCCGTGTCCCACCAGTGGTCAAGCAAGTCTCTGCCCACGCCATCTCAGCTGCTCAGATCGCACCCGTCGTGGCACGTGCCTTGGCCTCTGAGGTTCGTCGCGCTGGCGTCGTGGAAACAGCCTCTGGGATGGCCAAATCCGTCTACACCAAGTACGAGCCTGCCGCTAAGGAGCTGTATGCGAGCTACGAGCCAAAAGCAGAGCAGTGCGCCGTTTCGGCCTGGAAGAAGCTGAACCAGCTTCCTCTGTTCCCAAGGCTGGCTCAAGTCGCTGTGCCAACGGCTGCTTTCTGCTCCGAGAAGTACAATGATACGGTGGTGAAGGCTGCGGAGAAAGGGTACAGGGTCACATCGTACATGCCGTTGGTTCCAACAGAGAGGATCTCGAAGATTTTCTCCGAGGAGAAGACTGAGACAGCCAAGCCTGTGGAGATTTCATCCACTTGATTGATGATTTGGGGTGTTTGGTAGTGTTTTGAACCGGATCTTGGTTAGCGAGTTGTCCCTGGTTCTGGTTCTTTTGCTTCTTCGTTTTCGATTTGTTTTTGTTTCTTTGAATTTTCGTTTTTTAATAACACAAACTAATGTATAATTAACGTTGGGGTTATTGTATAAATCTTCCTTTTTTATTTCTTTACCTGTGATCGTAAAAAAATATTTTAAGACCAGAGAATATTAATCATTAAAACGACATCGTACGAAAAATTTCAACTACTAAGCGACACCGTAGGATTCATCGTCACAAACCAACGGTCCTGATTTAATCTCGATCCCCCTCATTAAAGTTTTCTGTGCAATGACTAATATATCCCCGTCAGTTTATAACCGGCGACGATCTCCGTCTTCCTTGGCTAGAGAGATAGAAAGCTATGGCGGACGAAGAAGACGAGTTACCGGAGACGGAGCTAAGTTACGATCAGAAGAAGGAAATCGCGAAATGGTTCCTCCTCAACGCTCCCGCTGGCGAAATCAATTACGTCGCCAAAGGTACTCACTCTTCACACATTTACATTGAGGCGAATCTACTTTTTTGGTGTATCTTACTGCACTGAGATGTGGAATCTGTATGAGAAGGCGCACTCGCACTCGCAGATTGATTTCTCCGGTGAGGATCATTTTGCTTGAATTGATAATTTTGTTTACAATTTTTCTGGCAGATTTGAAGGCGGTTTTGGACGATGAGGAAGTGTACAACGAGGCAGCCATGGAGGCATTTCCAGTGTATAATAAGTCTCATATGATCTTCCTTGAAATGCCTAATAGGGCAGGCGATGTGAGTTATCTTCCTAATCCGACTCGAATTGTACTCACTTCTGGCTCTATTGGATTAGGTTACTCTACGCATGTTTTTACATAGGATCAAAATTGGCAGAGTTTGTGATATGTAGTCTTCTTTGCTATGGTTTTTCTTCTTTTAGCTCCAGAGCAAGTAGAGTGCAGTGATCTTCAACATGAATGCTTTTAGACTTTAGTTCTGAATAGATCTACTTGTTTAAAATGATAAATTTTCTCTTTGTCTTTGCTACTGAATTTTCATGAGCTTATTACGGCTTGAGCCTTGATGGTATACATGCAACACTTCTTTGTTCACGACTGTTGATCAAATTGGATATCGTGTTCTTTTATTTTGTTTTATTGAAAATGTTGTTGCAACACCATTTGTTGTTTGCCTCAGGTCATTGTTTCATCTTACAGTGAAATTACTGAGAATGAGTACCTTGATCCAAGAACTGCTCAGGTTGCCATAGTTGATCACGTTAAACAGGTTCTGTTACTTATTGTATTTATTCTTAGTTATATCCTGTCGTGATCTTTGAATCCAGTTCCAAGCTTGCATCTCTTTTCTATGACCAGATTTGTACAAAAGTACGACCTGCTGACGATGAAGAACTTCCATCATCGTATATTGAGGAATTCAGGTATGATTTTACACCTAGCTGGAGGATTTAAGGATTAGTTTAGCTAATGCATCATCATCACTTCTGAATGTTCTTATGGCTCCAGATGAAAAATATTAGATGCACTTTATCTAGTAAGATGTTGTGGCTTATTCCCGAGATAGACATTTGTTTCGTATATTTCAGTAGTCTTAGCATAAGTTCTTATGGCT
>CM028690.1:58076241-58089328 GCA_016771965.1 Brassica carinata | reverse complement strand
TCATAGCTTGCATCTGCTGCTGATAACGCCACCTGAGATATCAAATTCCAAAACAAGATTAATTTAAACATCAACCGTTTAAACAAAAACTATAGACAATGAGAGAGAGAGAGTGGGAGTGAGAGTGATGCAAAGCCTGTTAAAGAGCATTGTTATTTGTTCAAACTTCAAAGGCTACTTTACTTTATTAATCAAAGAATAAGCATCTGTAAAAAAAACCCACATTCTTAAAACTTTCTATATTTAAATTGCCTTTCATGGTTTGGCTCTTACTATATTGAGTAAAAAAACTGTCTGATTTTACACTTATTGCGTCTCCAAAACTCCCAAAGAGTTAATAGCAGTGAAAAAATATGAATGTTACAGAGCCTATTTAAAAGTTTGGGTGCTAAATGATAAGGTAACTCAAAAATAGAGTTAGTAGAATCTTCTTCAATTCCTGTTCCTTCTTCTCAATCTTCTCTCATCCCTCATCAGCTGATCCCACCTGAGTTATCAAAATCCAAAGCAAGATTCATATATCAGTTTGGTTAAAAGGGAAACAATGTTGATACTGAGACAGAAACAAGAGAGAGAGAGATGCGAACCTCTTCGAGAACGTTGATGCTAGAAACAAAATTGATACAATCCAACACATCAGTAGACTCAGAATCACCAGCTTGTACCTTAGATCTTGAAGCCGCACAGTCTCTCTGACTGACTCCACCACTGTCAGTAAAATTGATTTGCTTCCGTAACAAGGCTCTTCTGAGTAATCGTCAGCGGTTTGAACAGAGAACCCCACTGCTTCACAGAACACTGTGCCATTAGTCTCCAAGTTATAAGCTTTCTCGCAGATGGTACCATTTCTTGCTCCACACGGTACCATAACCTAACACATAAAACAAGAACCAAATCACTCTCTCAAACTTGTGAATTCTCAAAGAGTTTTATACCTCTAAAAACGATCTTTTACCTGATGATTACTAGCATCAGTAGTACTAAAGTAAGCATCTGAGCAAGCTTCAAAGACACTGTCACAGAACGAGGCACAAATGCGAAGAGGACTTGACTGAACTCCAACATCTGGATGACACATCGAACATTCCAAAAGCTCAAACCAAAACAAGCAGTCTTTAGAAGCTTCTCCGTGAGTAGCTAGGTTCTGGAGAGCTAGCGAAGCAGAGAGCATCCGTGAAGCAGAGCAACAAGTCTTGTCATGGAACATGCTACAGAGGTTTAGATCCCTAAACTCAAGATCAGCAGACTCGGGAAGCTTTCCTTCTAGCTCGTATGGCTGAAGAGATCGTCCTCCTTTGGAAACACACACTCCTACGTTCTCTCTGGAGTTAACCGCTTCACCTGAATAACAACAACAACACGAATGGAAACAGAGAGAACAGAGCATCTTACTTGTGAAACAGGACGAATCAAGATGATCTAAAAAGAAGTGAAAGATCGTAACTATGGCAGACTCAAGGCGATCTATGCATTGATTACGAATCAAGATGAACTAAAAAGATCGAAACTTTCAGAGAAGCATCGCAGAGACTCTGTTTCAAAATGATCTAAAAGGTCGAAACTTTATGAGTAGAATAACATCGCAGAGCCTCAATTTCAGAAGGGGTTCGATGCATCATCCTAAAGAATCAAGAGATGATCTAAAAGTACTAAAAGATCGAAAACATCGCAGAGACTTAGTTTCAGAAGGTGTTCGATGCATCCTAACGAATCAAGATGAAGCCAAAGAAGTGAAAGAGACTCACCAGAGGAAGACGAGATCAAGAGAAGAAGCAACGTGGTTGGAGTAAGAAGCTGAAGAAACATCCTCTCCGTTGAGTATCCTCCCATCCTTCTCGAGTGATCTCTACAACGATGAACAGTAATGATCTCGAAGCTAAAGAGGAGAGTGCAAGCTGATTCTCCCTCTCTTCTCAGGTATTTATAGTAGTAGTAGTAGTAGTAACACTTTCCCTTTAGGGAAATGAACAGAGCGCTACTTGAAACGAAATTATGAACCGACGTGGAATAATGCATAGATGGCAATTCGGTTTACCGTCCAGTTCCGGTTCGCAATTTTGAGTCTTACATTCTTCGGTTTATTGAAATACTTTCTCCGTTCTCACTTGAGTTAGGAACTGAAAGATCGAAACTTTTCTAACTCTTAACATCGCAGAGACGAGAGAGTGTAAGAATTACTCAAATTGGTTTCTCTTTTTTTTTTTTTTTTTACAAATTGATTTATCCCTCTCTTCTCAGCTATATGTAGAGAAGGTAACACTTTCCCTTTTGGGAAATAAATAGAGCGCTACTTGAAACGCAATTATGATTATGAACCAACGTGGAATAGTACACTGACCGTCAAAACTCGGTTCACAATCTTGAATTTTATATTGTTCGGTTTATTGAAAACCAATCCGGTTCATGAAGATAAATCATAAACGAACTCCTCTTGTTAACTAAATACAATTGAGATGGAAAAATAAACTCCCTAAAAGACACGGCAATATGAATGACAATAACATGATGTTAACAACTGAATTAACTAAATATATGAACTTATCGGCTTTAAATAAGAAACTAATAAAAACCCTGAAATTTAACACAAGATCGACACTGATCTATAACAAAAATCCTTGGAATCTCAATGGTTAGAACGACTAATTAAGCACACAAAACTGGAGTCTTGTTGCATAAGTATTCCAAAAGAGTCCAATTAATTTGCCAGCTTTAAGCTGTCTTCTCTTAACAAAATCCTTATTCCAATTGTTAATCAACACATAGCTTCCACTCGAATGCCACTTTTTCAAGGTCAGCTGATGCGTAGACTCAGTATCTCTGTCGTACACGTTGATTCTCAACCCCTGATTATTTGCACCTTCGACCATTATGCGCTCTTCATCCGTGAGGTAACCGAGAATGTGCGGAACCACGTATTCCTTTGGTAGCATAAGGCGTGTCTGACTGTTTCTGACGTCGCTCTCTGTGAGTAGCTTCTTGATTTCCCATATATCTGGATTTATGGAGAGGGTTAACTCGGTATCTGGAGTCTTTATGTTCCTCAAGTGCGCGAGACTAGTAACAGCTCTTTCGTTTCTTGTAGCAGAAGAAACCATGCATGCTTGGCTGGGAAAGAGATCGAGAAGGCGTGGTGTTGTTAGAGAGGAAGAAGGACGTGTGTTCACCATCTTCCTTTGATACACAGCGAGAATGAAACTATGATTAAGAGAATGTTATGTTCAGGTTTATATACACAAATCTTCACGTTCCTAATCTGTTTAGAGATCACAAATTATTTTCTCAGTTTATGTAGGAATAGGACTTTTAGTAATATACTATTACAAAATAAAAATTCAATCCATAAGGATAAGGTTATGCTTTTCCTGATAGAAATTGAAATTGAAACCCACGATAAATAAATTTTTCATAATTGAACAACCTAGTATTGTGTAATTGACTAATGGGCCGTTTGGTAATGGGCCTGTTGCTCATAAACTTGTTTACACACAAGGGTGGAGCTAGCCTCGGCCTGCTAAGAAAAGACCCCATCTCTAGTTTTGACAACTGAGTAATAAGTAAGCTCTTAAACCAAAATATTTTTCTTAAACAACTGTCTGAAACAAGAATTGAATCCAAACAAACTAAATAAGATGTGTCAAAAAAAAAACACCAAGACCAGGATAATAAATTGCATTGAGCAGAAACCAAAACAACAGAAGCAAGAAAACAGGAGAATAGTTCTTCTAGTCTTCCTCCTCTCCCTCGTTCTCAGCGATGTTGAAGTACCTCAACTCATAGAGGTTACGGTCCTTGTTGGCTGCAATCACTCTGAGCCAATCCCTCACGTTGTGCTTCTTCAAATACTTCTTCGTCAAGTACTTGAGATACCTATTAAACAACACAGATAAAAATAATAGTAAACAGTTGAGTTAAAATCCAACACTCTTCAATACTAATAAGAGATCTTACATTCAATTTCTATCATCCATCACAAGACCAAACTTAGAAGAAGAGAGACAATGCAATAACTTGCTTGAATCCTACATTCAGTTTCTATCATCTAAAGACCAAATTTAGCTAAAAGTTAGTTAAGTGTTGTACCTCTTGGAGAACTGGCCATCGGAAGTGACAGTGATCTTGTTCTTCTCACGGGTGATTGTGACGGAATCACCGAGTGCGCCGGCTTTGCCACCGACTTTGATCCTCTCCTGAAGGAACTTCTCGAGGGAAGCAATCTCCATGATCTTGTCATCGACGGGCTTGGAGCAGTCGATGGAGAAGGAAACTCCCTTCTTCTTTCCCTTGGCAACTGCTGCACTTCCACGACTCATTTTCTCAACTCCCTTGTCTCTGTACCAAATCCAATAACAGAACATAAGAGTGCTTATTAATCACTTTAAAAAATGAAAATTACAGACACTGAGATCTTATTCGTTGCAGATGGGATACGAAACTTCTTAGATAAGAATGTCTAATTCTAACAAGAGCTACAAACTCGTGCATCTATTCCAATATTCATTTCTCGCGATCTCGATAAATTATCTAGTATCAGACATTGAAGACAGAGCAAGAGAGAGGAGTAACAGGCGTACCTTGAAGAAATACTAGAAGGCGAGACTGTCTGAAGAGATGAGCGGCGTCTTTTAGCTGAGGAGACGGAACCAAATGACTTAGGTTTTTCGTGCATTTAAAGTGGTCTGGCTGCCCTAATTTATATTTTCTATAAATTACATAACCTCCCCCCCCCCACAATAGTTTTTAAAATCTTAATTACCCCTATACTTTCGCATTTGAACTAAAACGCCCAGTTCTTATCCAACAAGCGAGCCTTTTCTTGTAAAAAAGCAAATGCTAGTTTTTTTTTTTGTTCGGTGTGTAAACATCAAAAGATCTTGTAGAATTGTTCATGAACAGAAACAATGTGGCTCGGAGTATTAAATTTTGTTCTCATATAGACAATCACCCTTGAAAAATTGTAATAGGCTTAGAGAAAAAGGAGCCAGTAACATTTAACAACATATCAAACTCAAAACAAATGTTCCATAAGGGTAATTTAATTTCACTTGGATACTCACTGTAGCCACCAACATAAGAAAATAATAACAAAATATCCAACGACCATTTCGCTACCCTGATCCAAACCAGACCTTAACCGGCTAGAACCGGACAGTCACCACCACCAACTGGGAAAAGCAGTCTCTCTCCAAACCATTACATACCACAACCATTTGTGTTTTTTAAGATTATCATCAACTCATCACATAACTTGAGCATGCAGTTTCTTTTTCAGGTTTTCTCAAATTTCAAATTCCCAATTGTCTTTTTTTTTTGTTTGGTTTTGTTTTGGTCCAATGTTCATGAGAATTATCAGAGACCGGTGAGGCACTGACTCAACTTCTTACGATGATCCTCCTCCGGCGCCATGCCTCTGATGGAGGTTTCCTGATCCTTCATTGAAAGAAGATGTCCAAATAGATGGTTCTCTGTCCATCTGGTTAACCGGGTAAGCCGGTTGCAATTGCATATAAGGAGGCTCTCTCTCCCATATGTTAAACCGGATAAACGCGCTACTCCCACCTGCCCCCTGGTCCGACGAAGATGAAGCTCTACTGGGCCTCCGCCCAGACGAGAACACAGGCCCATGAGAGACTATAGGCGAAGAAGAATCAGGATGTTGGTGTGATGACTGTGCAGAAGAAGACTGTTGGTGATAGGCTTGAAGTGCTTGCATTCTATCTCTAGTCCGAGCGTTGCTTCCCGGAAAAGGCGGTGACCTGGGAATAGACGCCACCGAGCTCCCCGCTCTACCATTAGCACTGCAAAGACCCCACCAATAGATATATAAGACTTTAATAGTTCCATTTTTTTAAGTCAAGAGAGACTATGTATGGACCTGTGACCATGATATGATGGACGCATGAAATGAGGCGGTCTCGGTCTGATAACATCTGAACCGTTGGCTCGGGAAGTCCTTGCAGCAGCTGGTGGAGGACTGCCGACGTGAGGGCCAGAAGCAGAGAAGGGATGTGGCGGTGGGGGTGGAGGAGGCGAGTGATGATAATCCCAGCCGTGATAGTGGGGATCCACAGGGAAACCATAAGGAGGTGGGACTACTTCACCGGAACCGGTGTTCCAGTGACTAGGGAAACTTGAACTGTCTGAAACGCCAGTGCTTGAGGAAGAAGACGAATGAACCGGGCCAAAGTAGGTTATGTATGGACATGGGTGACCCGCTGTTGGCGCTGCTGGTTCTGTAAAGTAACCATGTTGTCCCAAGAGCTCTTGATCTGTGCCATGAAACGTGAGCAATAAGTTAAAGGGAAAAATAAAAACGAGAAATAACTAATCTGGTAATGTCTTACATGAACTCGGTGAAAAATCTCCATCCCTACAAAGTTTTAAGAGAGATTCATCATCAGCATTGAAGATCTCCACTTTTGATCCCACAGAGTTAAAAATTACTTACTCGAAAGAAGGAAGACGAGCTGAACTTCCAAATGGGCACCAGTGAACTCCAAAAGCCTGCAAAGAAACAATAAACACAATCATTTTTTAAGTGTGAAGTAACATAGCTTTGGGATGGATAGGAGGTTACAGAGGCTATTACCATTTCAGAGTAGCTTCCGATATCATAAATATCCTCTTCATGAACCCATTCCTCAGCACTGAACTCGGGGTTTGAACGGCAACCGTTTGAGTAAAGCCACTGGCCTTTCTCTACTTTGCGACAGTTTGGGCACTGCATCACTCCCTTTGTATTGAAAGCTGAGCCAATACAATCTAAGCA
Organism: Brassica carinata; assembly: GCA_016771965.1. Lineage (NCBI taxonomy): Eukaryota > Viridiplantae > Streptophyta > Magnoliopsida > Brassicales > Brassicaceae > Brassica > Brassica carinata. Next base: position 58,082,562 of record CM028690.1, on the reverse strand, counting down.
AAAGAAAAAAAATGACAACAAAGGAAACGAAACATACGTGAAGTTAGACAGCTTTGTGAAACAGCATAAGAAACACAACACAAGGCAGTTAACACCGCCACATATTGAATGATATCTCAAACTTTAGCTATAATGCTCTCTTGCATTGATTCAATATTGAAATATTGTAAATTTTTATGTTTTGACAACTGCATTTGAAACTTGATAATAAAATATAAATTTCAACAAATCCTATTTTAATTCTGAAGCTTAAATAATACTTATATAAATATATAATAAACACACAGCTACTCTCCTATCTAGACATCCAAGATTGTCATACAGCAGCAAACACTCATATGAAAATTTTGAGTTAATCATATTTTCTAATAGATGTATCAAACAAAGGTGAAGAGATCAATGAGACAGTGATCAATCCCTAACTGATTCTGTCTGCATAAAACCACACAAACAACAATCCGACCAGATCATGTCTATATCAAACATGAACCAATTAAGTTTCAAACCTCAATCAGAATGTAAGAGAACCACAATTCACAAAATCGAATCAAACAAAAAGGTAGATCTGGACGATTCAAATCAAAATCTGAAGCAAATTATCTATTTTTAAATTACAATTGAATCATTTACAATACCTAGATGAAACTCGTGGCCACAATGAAGCTTAGCCCAAGCTCGATCGCCTTCTTTAGTCACCGACTCGATACAAATCGAACACAGAACCGAGCCAAAGGCGTTAACTTCGTCGATAGATTCGGCATCCGAGCTATCCTCGGCGAGATCATTTGCATCGAAATCGAATTTGGTGACGTTGTTACCTAAACCCATAATTAAAAACCAATCCTTTTTCGATTTTCGTCGAATTCCAGATAAACTTATGGATCTCTGAACTCTACCCAGACGAGGAAAGTTATAAGTTTTTTATTTTTTTTTTTTAAAATGGAGTTGATATTTTTGTGTGGGAGCAGATTGGGTTTCGGTTCGGGTAGAAGCAATGGCCGATGACTGAAATACTCCAAACTCTTTTTATAATTTGGACGGTTCGGATTTGTTTTTACTTGACATATATCAGCTGCTTGGTTCCCATAGATTTGTTTCCTTTTTTTTTTTTTATATTCTATGAAAACAATATCTATATCAATATAATTTAATTCGAGAATTAAGTTACGACTTTTTCTTATGATATTTCATATTTTGGTATAAATTTAAAATTATATTTTTTGGTCAAAATGTTAATTAGTTTTTTTGTATATATATATATATATATATATATATCTTTTTGGAGTATGAAACAATATGATCCAATAGTAGTATGTAACGAGTCAAAAATATGTGTATATATATATTGATACATCTCATTTTTTTACTAGCTTTAAATTAAAAGTTAACACAATGACAACACTAATACAAAATTACAAAACTATTTCGGTTTTGTATTTGAATATTAGGATTATTTTTAGTTTTAAAAATATTATTCATCAAATTTTAAAAATTTCAAACTAAAAGTAATGAAAAACTACATACTGTTTATGACATTATCTAGAAGTCTAAAACTCAGGCGCATATTACTCTTACATGTTCATATGGTGTCATGTTCAAGTCGTAAACGTATTCAGTTTTCTTTCAAAATCCTTCTGTTTTCTCTAACATGCATGTGATGATGTGAACTAAAACATACTGGTATTATGAGTTTTTTTTTGTTGGTTGACATCGTTGTTAAGAGTTTCTTAAAGGAAAAACCCATTATATAAACACAATCTGGACTTAAATTTTTTGAAAGTGATATGCGGTCGTTAACTATTAGAAAGGATTTGCCAGATTCAAACGAAATTGCACGAGGGATTTGATTTTTTATAAATCTTTAAATTCATCATTAACTAAGAAATAACTCAAAAATTAGCCATGCGGCATTAAACAATGTATGTGTAAGTTGCAATAATCAATACAAAAGATATTGTGGGTTGCAGTGCTCCAGTATATCTTAAATTTTTCTTTTGCTACTATTTAAGTGTAGTAATAAAATGCATATACTTAAAACAATTACTATTCTTGTTATAATTTTTTTTACTATTTGTAGTTAGATATTCATATAGAAAAAATTAAAAGGTCAATAGTAGTCAAACTTCTTTGTGAGTCCAGTCTGACGACAAGTAAATTATTGCGTCCACATGACAAAAGTTTATTTGCGCCCACTTTTGCAGCTCTGCTCTCGTACTTGCCAATTTCGCTCTTTTATTTAACTTTTACAGTGAAATAATACTCTGTAGTGTTAATCCGATAATAGCTTCTGTATATAGGTAAATGAATGCAAAAAGTTAGGTTTTGTCGATTCTATGAACATAGTTTGGGGTGGAATCGGTGGATATTTCAATAGTTTTTCTTGTCAACTCAAAACGATGTCTATATAAAATGTTTATGCATTGTATAAATTTCATCTGATGCCATGAAACCATTTAATCCTTTAAAAGCTATCAAGTATAAAGGCAGTAACGTTTTAGTGTCTTCAACAAAAATGTTAATACATAAAAACATGTGGGACTAAATTTGTCACATATATGTGTTACTGTACTTCTAATTTAAAACGAGAAGTTCATTATTTTCCTGTGGTTATATACATTTTATTTTGATTCCTGGATACACCTTTCTTCGTCTAGTTTCAATGTCGTCGTTTTTTCTATTGCCACGTTTTAACCAATTGGATTGATGCGACAAAGAAGGAGCCACTATTTCTCTTATCCTTTTTTTTTCCTCTTCAAAGCTACGATATTTCAGAAGGGATAAATCTTGATAGATCATACAATTTATAGATTTTACAACTTTATGCAACTTCTTTTAGTTAGAAGACTACACTTTTATGAAATTTCACAAACACAATTCTCAGAGAGTAAATGTGAGTAATAGTAGATGATCTTAAATCCTCCTTTTATCAGAAGAAAAAGAAGATGAAGACAACTACATGTATTTCGATAATAGACAATCCTGATTCGCAGAAATATGAAAATATCGAAACTGAATGTAAAACTAGTTGAAAGATACAAGGCAGAGAGAGATCAGGCGTAGTAGTTCAAGCTTGCTTTCTTCTTGGCCTGGACTTGGATGATACCTTCATTGAAGTCCTCATGGTTCACCTGAGAAACAAGAGAGATAACCCAATGTTTTAAAAAACCAGACAAAACTTCAATCATAAAGTAACCAATAGACTCTTGTATCTTATTATTACCTCTGTGGCATCACGACGAAGAGCTAACATGCCAGCCTCCACACATACTGCTTTCAGTTGTGCGCCATTGAAATCGTCTGTCGATCTTGCAAGCTCCTCAAAGTTGACGTCTGGGTGGACATTCATCTTCCTCGAATGAATCTGTTTTCATTCAGTTTGGTGGTGTTAGTTGAGTCATGTGAGCTTTTTAAACTATCAAGGGAGAAACAAACCTGCAAGATTCTGGCTCTTGCTTCCTCTGTTGGATGCGGGAACTCAATTTTCCTGTCTAGCCGACCAGAACGCATAAGTGCTGGGTCCAGAATATCTGCACGGTTAGTGGCTGCAATCACCTGAAACAACATTTAAGAGTGTTTCAGAGGTTTGATTGTCACTGTTTCTTTGTGGGATATGATACATAGACGAGCATGACTAGTGCCTAGAGCTAAGAAAGGCTCTCATCACCTTAATACGCTCATCGCTACTGAATCCATCAAGCTGGTTAAGCAGCTCCAACATAGTCCTCTGCACTTCCCTGTCTCCGCCATTTCACTGCACTCACAGCCAAAGAATGTAGCTAGTGAGCTGCTGATGAAGTGTGTATATATATATTGATACATCTCATTTTTTACTAGCTTTAAATTAAAAGTTAACACAATGACAACACTAATACAAAATTACAAAACTATTTCGGTTTTGTATTTGAATATTAGGATTATTTTTAGTTTTAAAATATTATTCATCAAATTTTAAAAATTTCAAACTAAAAGTAATGAAAACTACATACTGTTTATGACATTATCTAGAAGTCTAAAACTCAGGCGCATATTACTCTTACATGTTCATATGGTGTCATGTTCAAGTCGTAAACGTATTCAGTTTTCTTTCAAAATCCTTCTGTTTTCTCTAACATGCATGTGATGATGTGAACTAAAACATACTGGTATTATGAGTTTTTTTTTGTTGGTTGACATCGTTGTTAAGAGTTTCTTAAAGGAAAAACCCATTATATAAACACAATCTGGACTTAAATTTTTTGAAAGTGATATGCGGTCGTTAACTATTAGAAAGGATTTGCCAGATTCAAACGAAATTGCACGAGGGATTTGATTTTTTATAAATCTTTAAATTCATCATTAACTAAGAAATAACTCAAAAATTAGCCATGCGGCATTAAACAATGTATGTGTAAGTTGCAATAATCAATACAAAAGATATTGTGGGTTGCAGTGCTCCAGTATATCTTAAATTTTTCTTTTGCTACTATTTAAGTGTAGTAATAAAATGCATATACTTAAAACAATTACTATTCTTGTTATAATTTTTTTTACTATTTGTAGTTAGATATTCATATAGAAAAAATTAAAAGGTCAATAGTAGTCAAACTTCTTTGTGAGTCCAGTCTGACGACAAGTAAATTATTGCGTCCACATGACAAAAGTTTATTTGCGCCCACTTTTGCAGCTCTGCTCTCGTACTTGCCAATTTCGCTCTTTTATTTAACTTTTACAGTGAAATAATACTCTGTAGTGTTAATCCGATAATAGCTTCTGTATATAGGTAAATGAATGCAAAAAGTTAGGTTTTGTCGATTCTATGAACATAGTTTGGGGTGGAATCGGTGGATATTTCAATAGTTTTTCTTGTCAACTCAAAACGATGTCTATATAAAATGTTTATGCATTGTATAAATTTCATCTGATGCCATGAAACCATTTAATCCTTTAAAAGCTATCAAGTATAAAGGCAGTAACGTTTTAGTGTCTTCAACAAAAATGTTAATACATAAAAACATGTGGGACTAAATTTGTCACATATATGTGTTACTGTACTTCTAATTTAAAACGAGAAGTTCATTATTTTCCTGTGGTTATATACATTTTATTTTGATTCCTGGATACACCTTTCTTCGTCTAGTTTCAATGTCGTCGTTTTTTCTATTGCCACGTTTTAACCAATTGGATTGATGCGACAAAGAAGGAGCCACTATTTCTCTTATCCTTTTTTCCTCTTCAAAGCTACGATATTTCAGAAGGGATAAATCTTGATAGATCATACAATTTATAGATTTTACAACTTTATGCAACTTCTTTTAGTTAGAAGACTACACTTTTATGAAATTTCTCACAAACACAATTCTCAGAGAGTAAATGTGAGTAATAGTAGATGATCTTAAATCCTCCTTTTATCAGAAGAAAAAGAAGATGAAGACAACTACATGTATTTCGATAATAGACAATCCTGATTCGCAGAAATATGAAAATATCGAAATCCGAATGTAAAACTAGTTGAAAGATACAAGGCAGAGAGAGATCAGGCGTAGTAGTTCAAGCTTGCTTTCTTCTTGGCCTGGACTTGGATGATACCTTCATTGAAGTCCTCATGGTTCACCTGAGAACACGAGAGAGAACCCAATGTTCTAAAAACCAGACTAAACTTCAATCATAAAGTAACCAATAGACTCTTGTATCTTATTATTACCTCTGTGGCATCACGACGAAGAGCTAACATGCCAGCCTCCACACATACTGCTTTCAGTTGTGCGCCATTGAAATCGTCTGTCGATCTTGCAAGCTCCTCAAAGTTGACGTCTGGGTGGACATTCATCTTCCTCGAATGAATCTGTTTTCATTCAGTTTGGTGGTGTTAGTTGAGTCATGTGAGCTTTATAAACTATCAAGGGAGAAACAAACCTGCAAGATTCTGGCTCTTGCTTCCTCTGTTGGATGTGGGAACTCAATCTTCCTGTCTAGCCGACCAGAACGCATAAGTGCTGGGTCCAGAATATCTGCTCGGTTAGTAGCTGCAATCACCTGAAACATTTAAGAGGTTTGATTGTTACTGTTCCTTTGTGGGATATGATACATAGACGAGCATGACTAGTGCCTAGAGCTAAGAAAGGCTCTCATCACCTTAATACGCCATCGCTACTGAATCCATCAAGTTGGTTAAGCAGCTCCAACATAGTCCTCTGCACTTCCTGTCTCCGCTTACTTCACTGCACTCACAGCCAAAGAATGTAGCTAGTGAGCTGCTGATGAAGTGTGTATATATATAGAAGAATCAGAATCAGTTATACCTGTCAAAACGCTTTGTACCAATTGCATCGATCTCATCAATGA
>CM028690.1:58024543-58076141 GCA_016771965.1 Brassica carinata | reverse complement strand
AGACTTGTCCCATTCCAGCATTTATTCCAAAATTTACAACGGAAGATGTATAAGAATATGCTAATAAGATCTGATTGAACAATCTAAACTGAAATTTAATAAGGAGCACAGCTTTTTGTCAAAAGAATCAAAAATTAAGTAACTATTTTTGGTTAAATTTGGAGAAGGAAAAAAAAACTGATTTTTAGAAATTTTAATTATAAAACTATATATTCCACACAAGTATAAATGTTTATAAGCTTATAACTCTTTATAAGCTGGCAAACGCCAAATTTATAATATTTCATACACACTTATAAATGTAACTAACACATTTTGAAGTTTAAATGTTTTTACACCTTTTCACTGAAAAGGATGCCAAGTTTTAATTAAAAAAAAAAAACTGTTAGAAGTAATTTCATACTAAAAGGCGCGCATAGAGCGGGGGTAATCTCTAGTGTCACACTATATAAATGGAAGTTGTACACATTTGTTTCACCAAGATCATCCATCAATAAGAGAAATAGTTTGTTACATAATAGTCTTCTTCATCTTCTTAACTTCACTCAGAGTCAGAGATCAGTCGTGGAGAAAAGATGTTCTCAACGAAGACGATGTTTCTTCAGATTCTTACTCCAATCCTCCTCCTGCTCATCTCGTCTTCCTCTGGTGAGTGTTGAGTCTCTTTCACTTCTTAGAATCATCTTTTGATTCGTTGTGATATGCATCGAACACCTCCTGAAACTGAATCCATGCCATGTTTTACAAATAAAGTTTCGATCTTTTAGTTCTCTCTGTTTCCATGCGTATTGAAATCTTCAAACTTTGCAAGAAAATCTTGTTGACTCTGTTCTCTCTGTTTCACAAGTAAGATGCTCTGTTTCTCTCTGTTTTCATGCGTGTTGTTGTTGTTGTTATTCAGGTGAAGCAGTTAAGTCGAGTGAGAACGTAGGAGTGTGTGTTTCCAAAGTAGGACGATCTCATCATCAGCCATACGAACTAGAAGGAAAGCTCCCCGAGTCTGCTGATCTTGAGTTTAAGGATCTAAATCTCTGTAATGTGTTCCATGACAAGACTTGTTGCTCTGCCTCTCTGATGCTCTCTGCTTCGCTAGCTCTCCAAGACCTAGCTACTCACGGAGAAGCTTCCAAAGACTGCTTGCTTTGGTTTGAGCTTTTGGAATGTTCCATCTGTCACCCTGACGTTGGAGTTCAATCAGTTCCTCTTCGCATTTGTGCCTCTTTCTGTGACAGTGTCTTTGAAGCTTGCTCAGATGCTTACTTTAGCAGTAATACTCAGGTAAAAGAATGGATTGTGTTTGAGAAGGTCACAAGTTTTGAGAGATGTGATTTGGTTCCTTGTTTATGTGTGTTAGGTTATAGTACCGTGTGGAGCAGGTACCAACTGCGAGAAAGCTTCTGAGTTGGAGAGTAACGGCACAGCGTTCTGCGAAGCAGTGGGGTTCTCTGTTCAAACCGCTGATGATTCTGTAGAAGAGCCTTGTTACGGAAGCAAAAGAGACTTGGTGTCAGCGGTGGAGTCATTTGAAAAGGCTGTACGGCTTCAAGATCTTAAGAACAAGCGGATGATACTGAATCTGCAGATTTGTAGGAGTGTATTGGTTTTTGTACTAGCAATATTCGTTTACATGTTCGTCTTTATCTCTCTCTCTCTCTCTCGTTTCTGTATCAATCTCAATGTTCATTTCCCTTTTCTGAATCTTGCTTTGAATTTTGATGAGCTCAGGTGGGTTCGTCAGCAGGACATGAAGAGGGATGCAAGAAGATTGACAAGGAACAGGATTAGAAGAAGATTCTAACTCTATTTTTGTGTTACATTCATAATGAATCAAATACTTTCACTGCTATTAACTCTTAGGGGGAGTTTTGGAGACGCAATAGATGTAAATCGCTGTTTTTTTTTTTACTCAATATAGTAAGAGCCAAACCATGAAAGGCAAATAAATATAGAACGTTTTTAAAAATGTGGTTTTGTTTTTTTTTTATACAGATGCTTCTTCTTTTGATTACTAAAAGTAAAGTAAGCCTTTGAGGTTCTCTTCTCCATTGCAGTTTTAACCCTACATCTTGAAGATATACACAGAGCCTAGCTTAAACTTAAAGGGAGCAAAGCTTTCTTTTCAAGACTTTCCCATTTTAGGTACCTGATAAAACGTAAAGAAAGCCATGTGGTTAAGTTATATTCCTAGCTAAACCAATTGTGTTATCAGAAGTGGTCTGGTGAGAATCAAACCTTCTTGAGAGGAATACCGCTTGAAGATGGGGCAGGTTTCAGAATCTCAAAAGAGCAGACAAGAGATTGGTCCACGCTCAATAGTGCACCTGCATTGTCAAACTCTCCACCATAGTTTGGAGCTGAGAATATAGTCACTAATCTCCTTTGTGCAAAAAACTCATACCCATCTTCCACTACCTACACAAACACGTCCCTCACATGTCAAAATAGGTTCTCATAACTAATGTGGAAAGTGATCTGTTTACCTGATGGCCACGGCAAATGAGATCAAGATCATTCTTATCCAAGAACTCAGCGACTACATCAGCTCCAAACGTGGAAGAGATGCCTCTATCGCTATCAGACCATCCTTCACTCTTCTGATCAGGATCAGACCAAAGCAAATCACAGAGAAGACCGTTGTCTGGAATCTCAGTAGGCCTCTGAATCTCCCTAATCTGCTCCAGATTCTCCAGCTCCGGCGACAACCCTCCATGCATGCACAAGATCTTGTCGTCGATGAGAGCAGCAACGGGCAAACAGTTGAAGCAGTCGGTGAATATCTTCCATAGCCTGACGTTGAATCTCCGTTTGCATTCGTCGTAGAAGCCGTAGATCCTGTTGATCTTAGCGTCTTCGTGGTTGCCTCTCAGGAGAAAGATCTTGGATGGGTAGCGGATTTTGTAGGCCAAGAGGAGGCAGATCGTTTCGAGGCTTTGCTTGCCTCGGTCGACGTAGTCTCCGAGGAAGAGGTAGTGTGCTGATGGAGGGTAGCCTCCGTATTCGAATAGCCTAAGAAGGTCTTGGTACTGTCCATGAATATCGCCTGAATCGTAGATTCAAAATTGTCGTCTCTGTAATATTTCTTATAGTTTGTAATAACATAATTAACGAGAATAGGACATAGAGGGTACCGCAGATGCGGATGGGGGCATGGAGGTCGAGGAGATTGGGCTGAGAGAGGAAGATTTGTCGTGCGTTAACGCAGAGTTGACGGATCTCGATCTCCGAGAGCTGGACCTGTTTGCCTCCTTTGCCTTCTAATAATCTTCTAATGATATCATCCACCATACTTATCTCCATCATCCCTTCCATTGTCGTCATCATTGCTGCTCTGTTCCCAAACTTTTTTTTACCAGAATCCACAACCAACACAAAAGGGTTCGCGCCAAATCAGGCGGGTCGTTATGGGTAAATGGATTAATAAAGAGGCGATCCGAAAGTTACAAACTTTTTTTCATCTACCATGGACTTTTCCTGGAAACAGAGGTGGAGAGAAAGAAAGAGACAAAGACCAGAAGGAGAGCTTAATGTCCTAAAAAAACAGAGGATGGAGATGGATCAAATGAGTAATGATTAGAATAAATTTTAGAAGAGGAAAAAGAAAAAGCATTCAGCTTTAGAATAATATTCGAGGGGAGAAAAACAGATGGTGCAACGCAGCTTTCGTTTTTTAATGGCTATTTGATTGCATTTCAGACAGGGAAATGAAGAAAATCGGATGTGTGGAACATAAAACAAGGTTACATATGGTAAAATCATAAGCTAATTAAGATTTAAGAATATGAAACATCATTAGGTAGTCATTTCTTTCGTCCAAAAAAACTAAAAAAAGATTAGAAAGGGAAGTTGTCACATCTCGAAAAATAGATGGAAGAAAAAAAAAGTGATTAGTGAGAAACCTTCTAAGGCAAGAATGTGTATGGGTGTAGTGGACGGTGATGGCAAGATCTAGCTAGCCATAAAGAAAACGAGACGTGGAGAACTCTCATTGGAGTTGGTCAAAGAAAGTAGTCTCCTTACATTAATCCACTATTAATGATTTTTTTATTTATGTAATCTATTGTCGGGGCGAGTAACCGCGTCTTTTGAAAAGTTCGGTTTTATGGTTAGAGATAGAGAAAGCGTATGTACGTACGCTTAAAAGAACTGGGCCTAGAGTTTTGGGCCCATAGTGGAATAATATAACCCTAAAAATGAAAGCCTGAGATATAAAACGCTAAGATTCAATCATCATCACTTCTCTCTTGCAGAAGCTTCGTTCGCGGCGGCACAATGGTACTTTTCGTTTTCTCTCAATCTCCGTTTCCGAATTGCTCTCTCTTATAACTTTTGCTTCTAAAGTTTCAATGTCGTGTAATGGATTCTCTGTTTCGAAATGTGGTAATAAAAATATGTGTGTGTTTTGCAGGGAATTGATTTGATCGCAGGAGGTAAGAGCAAGAAGACCAAAAGGACAGCTCCCAAGTCCGACGATGTCTACCTCAAGCTTACCGTCAAGGTCCAAACTTTAACAATGTCCTTTGAAGAGATGTCTGTTTCGTGAATCTTACTGAACATTTTGTAATTGAAAAAATTGCAGCTTTACAGGTTTCTGGTAAGGAGAACACAGAGCAAGTTCAATGCAGTGATCTTGAAGAGGCTTTTCATGAGCAAAGTCAACAAAGCTCCTCTTTCTCTTTCAAGGCTCGTCGAGTTCATGGCCGGCAAGGTTCCATTTCGTTGAATCCCTCTCTTATCTCTCTGTTCCTTGGTGTAGAAGTTAGTCGTAGGTCATGATATGAGTTTCTGAATGTGATATGATAGGAAGATAAGATTGCTGTTTTGGTCGGAACCATAACCGATGATTTGAGAGTACACGAGATCCCAGCTGTCAAGGTTACTGCCTTGAGGTTCACGGAGAGAGCTAGAGCTCGCATTGAGAAAGCTGGTGGTGAGTGCTTGACCTTTGACCAGCTTGCTCTCAGAGCTCCACTCGGACAGAACACTGTATATTTCTCTCAACCTCCATTTTCAACTTCCGTTGTGATAAATATGATTAACATTTTGGTTCTTCTTCTTGTGTGTAGGTTCTTCTTAGAGGACCTAAGAACTCACGTGAAGCTGTGAAGCACTTTGGTCCTGCTCCTGGTGTGCCGCACAGCCACTCCAAGCCATATGTTCGGTCCAAGGGAAGGAAATTCGAGAAGGCCAGAGGAAAGAGGAAGAGTCGTGGGTTCAAGGTGTAAGGACATTGTTGTCAGCGTCTTTGAACTTGCTTTAGTGTTACTTCTTCTTGGCTTTTGTTAGAGAATCATGGGGTTTGTTGTGAACTCTTTCAGACAATATTTTAAGATTGTTTCGATTGGATTAATTGTGTGCTTATTGCACCATTGATACAACCAAAAATGACCTTAGGTTACTTACTTTGTTTATACGGCACACTCAAAACCCTTAATCTTCCCCTGCCTAATCAAACATTTTGATTTGCAGACTTTAGTCTCTTTTTGGATACTATAATTGGATGAAAAAATTTATTTGAATTAGCTCGCGCATATTACTATGATTTATAAACATCTTTAATGTACTGCAAAATGAAACATGAGTTTACAAAGCTAAACATTAATCATTTGTTTGTTTCCAAGTTTTCTTTGAATTAGAGTAAGAAAAAACACATTATATGGCGCATCTTAATCCATCTTTTAGTCTTTTAAAACCATCGTAACTGCCCTTTCCGGTGAAGCACTCTTGGTAGAGCCTTCTGGGGCAGCTGCTGGAGAAACCGAGCCAGCACCACTTGTATCCGAGAAGGATGAGAAATCTGGAGCAGCTGAGTCACTAGGGATGGTGGTTGCAGCGTTCGGGTCAGCAGCCAAGAGACCAGGAGTGTACGGGACACCTTTCCCCGGAATCCAAACATCACCTTGGATGTACTGATCCGGTGTGAAACTGAGAATCTCTTCGTCGCTCAGTGTCTTGATTCCAGGCCAAGTAACCCGGTTCGCAAGGTCTGCTCCTGGTCCTGTGTTCTGAACTTCAGAATAGAACAGTGTGTCTAGACCGAAGTTTCCGAGCCATGGCTGCCATCCTTGCGGCTGAATAAAATCAGGAATAAAAGTGTTCATAATAATAGTTCTTGAATACTCTTTCCACGGCCTTCCTAGATAGGCTTTGCTGGTTTCCTTGACTGCCAAGTAATCCGGTTCGCCGGCAATCGTGCAGCCTTGGAACACGAATCCGGTTGATTCCCTCACGTCTTTACGACCATGAGCTGTGATCGGGCATGCCTGGTTCGGGAGTGGCTTCCTCACCAACAAAGTGCAGTTCTGGAACACAGCAGCCGCGTCTCCAAAGAGGAAATCAATAGTGCCTGAGATGGTACAGTCTCTGTAGAACTGACGGTGCGAGTGAGCATAGAGCGTGTCTTGGTAACCATCGAATCTACAGTTGAAAAATATCGACTCATCTGACTGAACTCTAACCGCAACGGCTTGATGCTTGATTGCACCGGCTGTGTTTACAAACCCTATGTTCTTGGCAATGAAGTAGTCTCCAACAATGGCTGCAATAACATTAACATTAAATATACACATTGTTCAAGAAAATAGCTATGTGGTAATTATACGTTTTATAGGATTTTATTGATTAGACGGACGCCTAAACCGATTTTTAGAACACAGAATATATATCTTACCAACAGTGGCGGTACGGTAGGTAGTGATACCGTCCTTGTAATTCTTGCTACCGGAGATGATGGTTTTGTCTGGACCATCACCAATGAACACGAGATGAGTCATACTCCTGTTGACTTGCACATACTCCTTGTAGATTCCAGCCTTGATATGAATCACAAAGGTCGTGTTCTTCTTCTTAGGGACGTGCTTCATCGCATCATTGATCGTTGTATACTGACCACTCCCGTCCTGAGCCACCACTATATCAGCCTTCGCATCGGAATACCCCTCAGCAGCCTGCAATAGCCTACGCCCTCTCTGGTCCACCCACGAGGGGACCTCTTGGGACAGAAGCCTGCGGCTGTTCAGCTCAGGAACCCCATCTGTCCCACGAAACTCGACATCTCGCTGATGATCGCTAGCCCGTTGTGCGTCAGCTCGATAGCGGTCTTCAGCGCTCTTCATCGTCTCTCCAGCGCTCCCTTGCGTCCCTTGAAACCCTTCGAGGCAAGTCTCCTCGTGGCTAATCGCCGCGCTGAGCCAGATCCTCAGATTGATCAGAGCCTCGTCGAGTTTGTGGAACTCGAGCTTCCCAAGCTCCTCGAAAGAGTTGCTGAGCTCTCCCAGCGCGTAGTCCATCAGCTCCTTGCACTGATCGAGAGCCATCTTCGTCCTCGGATCTTTCTGAAGGTCCATCATCGTCTGCGACCTCTTAGCCGCGTCTGTGATCTGCTTCATCGTGACACTAAACGCGGTCTTGACCAGCTCCAACGGGTCGGTAGTGTTGTGACCGTTCTTGATCAGAGTGTCTTCGCAAGTCTTTTTGTAATCCGTTGGTGCACACACGTCTTTAACGGCCTTGACGGAAGCCGTTAACTCTCCTTACCGTGAGAGTCGCCGTTAGCTTCGTTCTTGTTGAGGCTGATGGTGACGGCGACTATCATGGAGATGAGAAGAATAGAGGAGATTAAGATAACTGCATACCTCCTCTTCTTCTTGGAATCATCGTCGTACGCGTTCGACATATTGTTTTTTTTTTCTTCTTCTTACAATATAATTTTTTGTTGAATTCTATTTATCAAATTTGTTGTTGAACTTGAACAGCTCTGAAGAAATTTAGATTAAAGATGTTAGAGCTGTTCGTTGTTCTTTTGAAAAAAAAAAGAGATTGTGAGTTTTTATGGACTCATCCTTGGAAGGTTACGTAGCGTCCTTGGGAGTGTGCATCTGTTCACATAATTGCCGTGACGGGGTTTTTTGCTAACTGAAACGACAAATTAAGAGTTCGTTATTCGTGTTGCTCTGTTTCATGAGGTTTGGCGGGAAATACGGCTAGTGAGAAACTGTTTGAAAAGATGAAGATTCTCTCTGTTTCGTCAGAGTTACTAAATTGAGAAAAATAATTAAATCTTATTTTGGGGGAATCAATGCCTTATTTTTCTGTTTGTTTGTTTGTTTGTCCTACTTATTCTTCTAACTGGAATAATCAGGGTCTTAATCGTGTTGAATAACTGCTAATTGCCTATTCAAACTCTTTTCCACAGTTGTGGTTTTATTTGAGGAATGAGGACCTGAGGTAATGTCAGTTTTTCTGTTTCATATTCTAGAATCAATGTGAGAATTGAAACCTATTATACAGTTATATGTATTATTTATATGTATACATATATATATATATATATATATATATATATATATATATATATATATGTGTGTGTGTGAACAAATGTTTCTTGTGAACGAAGAAACTAAAAGTGGGAAGGGCGAAAGACGACACGACCGTGAAGTTGCCGCTTTCACCGGACTGTAGAGGCTTTCATTCATTTTTCAAGGCCCAAATTAGGAAGTATTAGCCCATTAAGCCTCGGTTTGCAATTCCCAAACTTTATTTTTGGAATTTGAAGAGACTGTAATTACCAAAACGACCTAAAGAATGTTTGGTATTATGATATTATCCCTGTACAAGGTGTAATGATACCAGGGAGGGAATATAATTTTGTTTGGTTAGTAAACACGAATCACTGTGCCGTTTTGGAATTAATCCTTAATTATTGTCTAATTTCTTATAGCAATTATCAATATCTGGAAGACGCAAGACTACATCTCCTTCTATGGTCTGAGATCGTACGGACGGTTGTACGAGGATGGTCCAATTGCCACTAGCCAGATTTACGTGCATAGCAAGCTACTGATTGTTGATGACCGGATCGCTGTGATTGGTTCTTCTAATATAAACGATAGGAGCTTGCTAGGGTCACGAGATTCTGAGGTACTTCCACAACTCTCATCGTGATTCTTAGTTAAAGAAACATATTCATTTTGAAAACAATAATGTTTTTTTCAGATAGGAGTTGTGATTGAAGACAAAGAGTTTGTTGAGTCTTGGATGAACGGTGTGAAGTGGATGGCTGGAAAATTCTCGTATAGTCTCAGATGTTCACTTTGGTCGGAACATCTTGGTCTTCAACCCGGAGAGGTAATTTTCAAATTATATAAACTCTCATTTATTTAACTTCATAGTAACTTATAAAATATTATTTTGGTGTTTTAGGTGAAAATGATCGAAGATCCAATCAAAGATGCAACATACCAAGACTTGTGGATGGCCACGGCTAAGAGGAACACTGACATCTACGACAAAGTCTTCTCTTGCATACCGAATGAAACTATACGCTCAAAGTTCGTACCTCTTTACTTCTATGAACTTTAATATCTACCGAGAGATTATTATATAAATTGTATGCTTATGATTTTGATCATCTTTTCCTAATCACAGAGCTGCATTGAGACTCAACGTGGCTCTTTGTAAAGACAAATTGGGTCACACGACGATCGACCTTGGCATTGCCCCGAAAAGCTAAAACCATGCGGCAGCGACTCATGGGAGATATTAAAAGAAACAAGAGGGCACCTTGTGTGTTTCCCATTACATTTCATGTGTAATGAAGATGATCTCAGGCCGGGTTTCAACGAAACTGAATTCTACACTGCTCCTCAAGTCTTCCACTGATCACTTTTTAGTTATTGAAAACTATATTAGATGACTAAAAAGTCTCACATGTTTTCATTATGTATAGAGATGTTAGTTATAAATAGACATAGGTAATGAGATAATTTCTTTTGATTGCTTCTTAGGTTTGAGAAGGCGTGTATGTTATATAGAATAAGAATAAAAAAAAAACTTACTTGTGAGATGTTCCTCAAGCTGTACAGTACATCTTAACTTGTTCTTATATTATTCAAGAGTCTATTTACATAGCAACATTGTCTAGGTCCCAAAACCATTACCTGCTTACAGGTTATGGCAGGGTGAATATATTGCTTTGATAAATATGACAACGACTAAGAATGGAAGAAGAGGCAAACGGCTGAGATATCATCCATTGCGATTCCACGTCTCTTCTTATTCCACGCCTTAACCGCTTTCTCCACAAGCCGCTTGGCCGCCTTTGGCCGCTCTGCGGTCGAGGAAACAATTTCTACGGCCTCTTCGTTTGATATCACATCCCATACCTAAGTAAAATGACTTCATCATTAATAAGCATACAAAACTTATAATGTGATTCATTTTTTGAGCTTACCCCATCAGTGGCCAAGATTACAAACTGGTCTCTAGTGGAGATGTGTCTTTGAGTCACTTCAGGAACCGAGACCAAACCGTACTCTTTGATACAATAGTCTCCGAATGCTCTCGACATTGCTAGCCCTGGGGACTCTTCTTCCGGTTGCCACACACGGTGGACCCCTGGCTCGTCTTCTAGGCAGAATACTCGCCCGTTGCATCCGATTATACGTTCCTCCTCCTCTGTTTTCATACGAAGCAAAACATGTAAAGATTCAGAACCAATGAGATTTACATGATCTCTTTAGGTCTAGTGGTAGAATGTGTATAGAACTAACGAGGTATGTTTGGTTTGAAATCGACTGTGAGCTGAACCGCGGTTAAACTTCCTTCTTCTGATACCGTGCCCAGTACGGCACGTGAATCTCCAACATTTGCTACATAAATAACTTCACCCTGTAGCAAGTAACCAACCATTTAAGAACATTCATTACAGAACAGAAAACTTTTATTACAATGTTTTATTCATGGGGTGATAATCTTGATGGTTTCTTTACCTGTCTCACAACGGTTAGAGCGGTTGTGCCGCTATTGAAAGTGTCTATCTTTCGGTGATGCTGAAGCTCTTGATCGACATCTGCACAGGTTTTGAGGTACAAGTGTTTCCAGATGGCGAACCGCTGGTCCGTTTCGGGTTCTGCTAATGTGGTCTGAGAGAGAGTGTCTTGCCAGTTGCAGAGCAGAGATATAGGCATTGAGTTTCTGACTTGTTTGGACACGAAATGACCCCAGGGACCGTGTCCATCGAATATCCCACAGAACATCATGTCTTCTTGACATCCGAATCCCTGTTTTAAGATTCAAGAAAATGCTCAATACATTATGAACAAATATATATATGAATAAGAGCATTTAAAGACGACACAACAGGAAAGTTCCAGAAACAAACGTAAACGCTAACATATTATTGGGGCTTGAAATAATTATTAAACAATTATTAAAAATATATTTTTTGAGCCAGTTTTGAGTAAGAATCTAAATAATTCATCATTAACAGGTAATAATGTACCTCCCAGACGATGGCACAGTCCTGATTGACACCTTTCTCACCGCGTCTGGAGAAAACAGAGGCTAAGTTATTGGATCCATCTGCATTTACACAGCCAGAAGACTTAAGAATCAGCGCCTTCTTCTTCGCCTCTCTGGCCATTTCATCTGCGGCTTCCTTGGCGTAGCTTTTATCATTGTTGTTGTTGTTCTTGGCTTTCTTGTTGGAGAAGGATCTAGCTAAGCTGTTGAACATGGAAGAGAAATGTCCCATTTTGCACAGAAGGTGAAATTACCATATGATCTTGAAACCTGTGGGTGGTGGTGTATACATAGGTTCAGATAGTTGCAATAAATCAAAGAGCAAGAGGGAGTTAAAATATTGCCAAAAGTACTAAGTTTTGCTTTTGAGATTCGTTTTCCCGGGGAAAAACAGGGGATACAAGATAGTATGTGGACTTTTAAAACAGTTAAAAGACAAAAGATTGTAAGAGAATATTCATGTCTGACATGGAATTCCATTGAGACAATCACACAAGTTCTAAGTTTTTCTAGAACTTTAAAACTTAGAAAATAGAAATGGATTTCTTTCGTAAAGAAATATATGAGAATCTGATCAAGACTTGAAGCCAAATCGAGTTTTATCTTTTAAGAAAAACATCTCTGGAGATAGCTTATTAACATAGAAACCAAGTTGCAAGATTTGGAGGTTTTTTTTCTTTAAATTTTCCAGGAAAATAAGCAATAAAACTTCACATCTTAGAAAAAACTTTGATTAAAAAGCATTTTCTTTATTATTCTCTTTGCCTAATTTTACTATTTTTGTGAAACAAGATTGCTACCAAACCCACTATATTGCTTGTATTTAATACTTAAGCTTCCAAATTAGCAACAAAAAGAAAACTTTCAAATTTAAAAGACAACTAAGGAGGAAGAAAATAATTGATTCCTTTTTTTTAAAGAAAATAATTGATTACTTAAGAGTTGCATCAGTTCTTCATAAAGTAAATACTAAGTAATAAAAGGAACTTCTGAATAAACAAAAAAATCAGAAACATTTGTTTCTTTCATGCATACAAGATTCAGACACCAGAGATATATAACTTCGTAGTTCGTACAGAACCAGAAAATTTGATAATGTAGTTTCTGCACTGAAATAAGCTAACCGAAATTATTCTATACTATATACTATATTTCTTCTATCAAGAATGTGGTTATAACAAAGTGAAGAAGAGTATTGAAAAAATTAAATTGCATCAAAAGTTTCCAAATATGAAAAAATAAAACAAGTCCAGAATGTATGAAGGAAGGGGGAAGAAAGAGAGATGAGGAGGAGGAACTGACGTATTACACACGGGGGAGATGACGGAAGATCGAAGAAAGTGATGTAATATACACCGGGGAGAAAGCTAATATAGCAGAGAGAGAGGGAGGAAGAGTCACGAATCAGAAATCACCAGAGAGTCCATCTAAAAAAGTTTTGAGATATCACTTAATTTTATTTCTTGGGGGTACTCTATTCCCCTCTCATTTTTCTTGTGGCAACAAGATAAAGGCAGAGACGTAGCAAGCCATCATGACACATAACTTTTTTATAAATCGAAAATTGTTATTCGAACTTTTATAGTATAAAACATCGTCTTCATATCTGATCGAAATTCGTTACATGGAAAAAAAAATATGTGACCAAATTCTAAAATATTTTATTCGTTTTTGATCATCCACATAAACTTATATATGTTCTGTAAAATGGATTCCAACTTTAAAATAAAATACTCTGTGTATCAATAAATGATGTTTTAGAATAAACTTTTGTACTAATTTAAATAATGTTTTCTATTTCTATAATTTGGTTGATCAATTGTATTGCATACGCTATTTATCATTGGTTGAACTGTGATTATGTAAGTAATGGTGTTTTAGTTCAGAAATATTTTAAAAATACATTATTTAAAAACTTTCCATGCAAAGTGCAAACCCCTTAAACATAAGATAACAAACATAATTAATATAGTTGACAAAAAGTTACTAAAAATAATTGTCTTCAATTTTACTAGACTGTTTTAACTGATATCTTATTTCCATTTTCAGTATATAAAAAAAAACTCCTCTACAGTAGATGCATCGCCGATCATATTATAACAAACCAAAAATTATTTCCCAAAAAGGTTATTTCATATCTGTATGTGAAAGAAAAAAGTTTGATGGCATTTTTTTCTGTTCGTGTGATATTTAAGTTTGGTACTAGTAACATCGTGGAAGAAACTCGATTACACTACCGTCATTAGTTTGTTGAGTTGCATCAAGTTTTTGTTCCGATCTAACGTTAAGGCGCTAATATTTGAACATCTAAACCACCTATAGCTAACCCCCTGGGAGCTTAACTTGGAGAATGTAAGATACCATTAGAGAAGGATATACTATTCCTGTGATATTGAATTTATTTTAGTTTGGTGATGATTAGCTTTAGCTAATTTTCTAGATATCAGTTATCAAATAGCTTCCTTCCACGCAAGTGATCAGTAAATCAAAATAGCCAATTTAGAAAATTTTAATTAAACTTTCTTTAAACTCAAACGTTGGCTCAGCTGTCGCGTCCTCTTGTCCTCTTTTCTCAATTCTTTGCTCGAGCAGCGAACACGTCATGGTCTCAAATCATGCAAAAAGATTGTTTCCGTAATGGGTAAAAAGCAGCTTAAAAAGAATTGCCGTCTTGTCGTTTTGAGTCTTGAGGATGCAAACTAAACAAAGCCCGTCGATAGTATAACCATACACGTTTAACATAAGAATCAAGATTAAAGATTCCAAAATATGTAGAAAAGGAAACGTTACAAGGTTACTTTTGACATGATTTTAAAGAAAAAAATTCAAATGGTCCACGTTTGTACCTACCTCGATCCTATACAAACATATAAATGAAACCAAACTCTTGAGATTTTAAAGTTCAAAAAAAAAAAAAAAAAAACTCTTGAGATTTTAGGTTAATACTGAAATAACAAATACTTAGGCAGGTTGGGCATAACTACGGGTATTAAGACAGATACTCTCATACCAAACGAATAAACGACCGTAACGTCACAACTTGCTACTAAACGAAGCCTTTCCCACAAGATAGCTCAGTCTGTGGGCATTACACCGTGAGATGACTGTGTATGACCCGTATGTGACGTTAGTCTTCTCATGGGGCCCAATGGATTATAAGTCTGATGACACACTATTGTGTCGGCGACGACGATGCAAACAAAATCTATGAATTGGCTCAATAATTCCGAACTAATAACCAACCACAAGAAGACATTCAATTGCACTAGAGACCGATATTCCCACGTGACAAACACCATATGGCACGTCACACGTGGTGGAACAGAGGATCTCGGAGGACTTTCGGTGTGTGAGTGAACGCGAGAGTCGGTGGTCATTCCCAACTGTAAGGGACACTTCACAGTGTTTTTCTGTTTGGTTATATAAAAGTTAAAAATACACGTGAGAACCATATTGATTAGTTTGGTCCTCGTCGGGGGTCCACTAGCGACCACAGTGCCACGCCATTCTTTTGAACAGTCTAGTCACATGTGGCCATGTGGGACGGTGCACCAGATAAGGACCTTTTTTCTGTTTGTGTGCCGTGGCCTCCATTCCACTTTCAAGCCCCAACATTTGACCCCTTTCTGCTATTTCTAGTTATAATTTTCATCATAGTTTTGCTATTTGGTCAGTTTCTAGAATTGCTATACACTTCAAACAAATGTTATTTTATTTTGTTAGAATTTATTATACAAATAAAGAATTTTCAACAATAATCATTGTACGTGTGTCGTGGACAAAGGAGAGCTCAAAAAGTGGGATGAATCTAGTGGTGACTGGCTTTTAATTGGCTGGTTGTAAGGAAATGATAATAATTTACGATCCAGTTGATATATAAGAAGCATTATAATTACAATCATTACAAGGCCATCTATCTTTCTCTGAATAATCAATTAATTGCGCATTATCTTCCTCAAATCTGGATTAAGATCAACTCATGCAATGATTGGTCGTGCCACTCCAAAATGATTATGTATGAAGAAAAACAAGTGAGGTATGTTGCAAATTAAAGATAAATATATTATTTTTGTTGAGCAACGAGAAATATAAATATAATTAAAAAAGTGGAGAATAAAGGAGTTTCAGTTTTTTATTTATTTGAGAGGTGACTAGAAACTTCAATGTTTTAAAAGTTGGGCCATAATAAGCACACAGTAACCTTAAAGGTTACAAGTTACAACTGTGGGAAGCAGTCGGTTTAATAGGGTGATGATTCAACATCAATTTCATCTAACCACGATTAAGCCCAGTAAAATGAAAAATAAGTCGGATACGAATCTGCATCCCATTTTATATTAGTAAAATGAACTTGGGCCCTTTATGAGTCCAGCCCAGTAAAGAATTCAACCACTAAACAAATGACTTGCCGTTTAGCGTGTTTTATTAAGTCTAACCGACACGTCGTTCAACAAGGAAAACACTGAAACGGCAAGCGGTGCTTCTAAAATGAATAACAACGGCGAAAAGTTTAAGATTTGCAAATGTCCCACATCGGTTGCAAGTTACAAAGGACCCTTAAGACTCTCAGTATAAAAAGAGACTAGTGACTTCTTGCAAATCACTTACCTGGACGGGTCAACTCGTAATCAAGAAGACGAGTGTCCTAGGCTAGTGACTTCCATTGCACTGAGGAAGGGTGCTTAGCTTAAGGTCTTCCCAAGTGGAAGAGCCTACGTCATTATTTGTGGCAGAGGGGTTTGCGTTCGCGCAGCCCCTACCATCTTCTCAGTATTTTAAAATTTATCCCAGTAAACAAGCTAGCTTCTGGTTAGATTTTGCGAATGCAATAGGAAGGGAAAACGTATGTTCTATAACTTACGAGGATTTGTCCCACATCACTTGGCAGACTGGTCAGTGATGATGATAAGGATATTCTCAAGATTTGATTCTACACTGTTATTTGGTCTTATGATAATGGAAGCACACCATATATATAAGAGGTCGAAAATGTACTGAGAAAACAACCTGAAGCATATGCATTAACTTTTGATTCCGTGCAAGAAGCTCAACACAGCTTTTCGCGGTTACTTAGCAGAGCCTGAAAATGAGAGTTCATAGTTAAGACAAGTGCGGCACGTTATACTAATCAAACTTAGCTCATAACTACTAAGGAAGTGGATTACAAACCTGGATGGCTTCTGGAGACTCGAGGCACTCATGTAATGACATTCCAGAATCTTGTTGTTGAGAAGTCCCAGCTTCTTGTTGAACTTGAACAGCATGGTGAGCTCAAGTTCTTTTAGAAGATAAAGGAAGAGGAAGAAGTGGTTACAACAGACTTTGATATATAATTAAAGAGTTCTTCACAAAACGATTATAGCCATTGAGATACGGAAAAATATACAAAACCAGGATTGAAATATGTTACACACACAACTACGAGTTCTTACAATTATTTTAGAAACATACATACATACACACACACACACACACATGCAGAAGATACACAACATCAGAAAATCAAAACGATAAAGTTGGAACAAGTGGGTTTAGTTGCCACAGCCCCATCACTGTTCTTCATCACACAGCTTTTAACTAGTTTTTACAATGAGATAACATCAAGGTTTCCTTCACCTGACGGAGAAGAAGCCTTAGTAGAGAATGAGCCAAAGATGATTTGCCTGTTCACAGTCATATGGATTACCAAGAACGAAAGAAAACTCATCGTCCTTTTTCAAGACAAAAAGAGTTCTCTCCCTCTCTCTCCATTTGACTAAGAAACAATGGTAAAAGATCAGGTTTTGAAATAACAGCAGCCATTGTCCATTGCTGCTACCGATGTAGTCCACTTGCTAGGCATCACCATGCCACCAAGAGGATGAACCGGAGAACTTAGAAAGTAGTTCATGCTTGTCACTTCGGATCCAGAGACATTTAGTCCGGTTGATAAGTTCATGTTCCCACTTTCCGGATGAAGAACTTCAGAGTTCTGAGAGTTACTTTGCTGAGACATAGCCTGAGTCTCCTTAGTTCCTTCTATTTATTATAATTGGATTTTAATAATTATATGCAGCTTTTCCTTTCTATTTCTTATGTTTGGCTTTTATAATAATATGCAAATTTTTTCTTCTTTTCGCCTCACAACGTCTATTACCATTGAATCGTATCTTTATTATTAATTTTATTAAAAACAAAATCGTTAACCTAATTCTCAAAGTCTACAATAACAGAAGTGTACAATCTATTTATTGGTTTAGATTATATGGGATTTAATAAAAAATGAAAACGTTTTGCAAATACCTGGGAGGTAAATTCTGATTCTGACCGCGAACCCAGAACAAGCTTCACTCCGCTTCGAAGCATTATTAGATGTTATAGTACAAGAGTGGCATCATTTTTGCCTCATCCACGTCTATTGCTCACTCCCTCTTCAATTTAGAAGAAATCCAAATACTGAGAAGGCGTTATTAGATGTTAGAATCAACATAATTATCGTTTTACCACGAATCTCATAAACAAAACATATAAAACGACCATAAAATTACCTGAATAAAGTTCAAAAAAAAAAAAACTCTTGAGATTTTAAAGTTCAAAAAAAAAAAAACTCTTGAGATTTTAAAGTTCAAAAAAAAAAAAACTCTTGAGATTTTAAAGTTCAAAAAAAAAAAAACTCTTGAGATTTTAAAGTTCAAAAAAAAAAAAAAAAAAAAAACTCTTGAGATTTTAAAGTTCAAAAAAAAAAAAACTCTTGAGATTTTAAAGTTCAAAAAAAAAAAAACTCTTGAGATTTTAAAGTTCAAAAAAAAAAAAACTCTTGAGATTTTAAAGTTCAAAAAAAAAAAAAAACTCTTGAGATTTTAAAGTTCAAAAAAAAAAAAACTCTTGAGATTTTAAAGTTCAAAAAAAAAAAAACTCTTGAGATTTTAAAGTTCAAAAAAAAAAAAACTCTTGAGATTTTAAAGTTCAAAAAAAAAAAAACTCTTGAGATTTTAAAGTTCAAAAAAAAAAAAACTCTTGAGATTTTAAAGTTCAAAAAAAAAAAAACTCTTGAGATTTTAAAGTTCAAAAAAAAAAAAACTCTTGAGATTTTAAAGTTCAAAAAAAAAAAAACTCTTGAGATTTTAAAGTTCAAAAAAAAAAAAACTCTTGAGATTTTAAAGTTCAAAAAAAAAAAAACTCTTGAGATTTTAAAGTTCAAAAAAAAAAAAACTCTTGAGATTTTAAAGTTCAAAAAAAAAAAAAACTCTTGAGATTTTAAAGTTCAAAAAAAAAAAAACTCTTGAGATTTTAAAGTTCAAAAAAAAAAAAACTCTTGAGATTTTAAAGTTCAAAAAAAAAAAAAAAAACTCTTGAGATTTTAAAGTTCAAAAAAAAAAAAAAAAAAAAACTCTTGAGATTTTAAAGTTCAAAAAAAAAAAAACTCTTGAGATTTTAAAGTTCAAAAAAAAAAAAACTCTTGAGATTTTAGGTTAATACTGAAATAACAAATACTTAGGCAGGTTGGGCATAACTACGGGTATTAAGACAGATACTCTCATACCAAACGAATAAACGACCGTAACGTCACAACTTGCTACTAAACGAAGCCTTTCCCACAAGATAGCTCAGTCTGTGGGCATTACACCGTGAGATGACTGTGTATGACCCGTATGTGACGTTAGTCTTCTCATGGGGCCCAATGGATTATAAGTCTGATGACACACTATTGTGTCGGCGACGACGATGCAAACAAAATCTATGAATTGGCTCAATAATTCCGAACTAATAACCAACCACAAGAAGACATTCAATTGCACTAGAGACCGATATTCCCACGTGACAAACACCATATGGCACGTCACACGTGGTGGAACAGAGGATCTCGGAGGACTTTCGGTGTGTGAGTGAACGCGAGAGTCGGTGGTCATTCCCAACTGTAAGGGACACTTCACAGTGTTTTTCTGTTTGGTTATATAAAAGTTAAAAATACACGTGAGAACCATATTGATTAGTTTGGTCCTCGTCGGGGGTCCACTAGCGACCACAGTGCCACGCCATTCTTTTGAACAGTCTAGTCACATGTGGCCATGTGGGACGGTGCACCAGATAAGGACCTTTTTTCTGTTTGTGTGCCGTGGCCTCCATTCCACTTTCAAGCCCCAACATTTGACCCCTTTCTGCTATTTCTAGTTATAATTTTCATCATAGTTTTGCTATTTGGTCAGTTTCTAGAATTGCTATACACTTCAAACAAATGTTATTTTATTTTGTTAGAATTTATTATACAAATAAAGAATTTTCAACAATAATCATTGTACGTGTGTCGTGGACAAAGGAGAGCTCAAAAAGTGGGATGAATCTAGTGGTGACTGGCTTTTAATTGGCTGGTTGTAAGGAAATGATAATAATTTACGATCCAGTTGATATATAAGAAGCATTATAATTACAATCATTACAAGGCCATCTATCTTTCTCTGAATAATCAATTAATTGCGCATTATCTTCCTCAAATCTGGATTAAGATCAACTCATGCAATGATTGGTCGTGCCACTCCAAAATGATTATGTATGAAGAAAAACAAGTGAGGTATGTTGCAAATTAAAGATAAATATATTATTTTTGTTGAGCAACGAGAAATATAAATATAATTAAAAAAGTGGAGAATAAAGGAGTTTCAGTTTTTTATTTATTTGAGAGGTGACTAGAAACTTCAATGTTTTAAAAGTTGGGCCATAATAAGCACACAGTAACCTTAAAGGTTACAAGTTACAACTGCGGGAAGCAGTCGGTTTAATAGGGTGATGATTCAACATCAATTTCATCTAACCACGATTAAGCCCAGTAAAATGAAAAATAAGTCGGATACGAATCTGCATCCCATTTTATATTAGTAAAATGAACTTGGGCCCTTTATGAGTCCAGCCCAGTAAAGAATTCAACCACTAAACAAATGACTTGCCGTTTAGCGTGTTTTATTAAGTCTAACCGACACGTCGTTCAACAAGGAAAACACTGAAACGGCAAGCGGTGCTTCTAAAATGAATAACAACGGCGAAAAGTTTAAGATTTGCAAATGTCCCACATCGGTTGCAAGTTACAAAGGACCCTTAAGACTCTCAGTATAAAAAAGAGACTAGTGACTTCTTGCAAATCACTTACCTGGACGGGGTCAACTCGTAATCAAGAAGACGAGTGTCCTAGGCTAGTGACTTCCATTGCACTGAGGAAGGGTGCTTAGCTTAAGGTCTTCCCAAGTGGAAGAGCCTACGTCATTATTTGTGGCAGAGGGGGTTTGCGTTCGCGCAGCCCCTACCATCTTCTCAGTATTTTAAAATTTATCCCAGTAAACAAGCTAGCTTCTGGTTAGATTTTGCGAATGCAATAGGAAGGGGAAAACGTATGTTCTATAACTTACGAGGATTTGTCCCACATCACTTGGCAGACTGGTCAGTGATGATGATAAGGATATTCTCAAGATTTGATTCTACACTGTTATTTGGTCTTATGATAATGGAAGCACACCATATATATAAGAGGTCGAAAATGTACTGAGAAAACAACCTGAAGCATATGCATTAACTTTTGGATTCCGTGCAAGAAGCTCAACACAGCTTTTCGCGGTTACTTAGCAGAGCCTGAAAATGAGAGTTCATAGTTAAGACAAGTGCGGCACGTTATACTAATCAAACTTAGCTCATAACTACTAAGGAAGTGGATTACAAACCTGGATGGCTTCTGGAGACTCGAGGCACTCATGTAATGACATTCCAGAATCTTGTTGTTGAGAAGTCCCAGCTTCTTGTTGAACTTGAACAGCATGGTGAGCTCAAGTTCTTTTAGAAGATAAAGGAAGAGGAAGAAGTGGTTACAACAGACTTTGATATATAATTAAAGAGTTCTTCACAAAACGATTATAGCCATTGAGATACGGAAAATATACAAAACCAGGATTGAAATATGTTACACACACAACTACGAGTTCTTACAATTATTTTAGAAACATACATACACACACACACACACACACATGCAGAAGATACACAACATCAGAAAATCAAAACGATAAAGTTGGAACAAGTGGGTTTAGTTGCCACAGCCCCATCACTGTTCTTCATCACACAGCTTTTAACTAGTTTTTACAATGAGATAACATCAAGGTTTCCTTCACCTGACGGAGAAGAAGCCTTAGTAGAGAATGAGCCAAAGATGATTTGCCTGTTCACAGTCATATGGATTACCAAGAACGAAAGAAAACTCATCGTCCTTTTTCAAGACAAAAAGAGTTCTCTCCCTCTCTCTCCATTTGACTAAGAAACAATGGTAAAAGATCAGGTTTTGAAATAACAGCAGCCATTGTCCATTGCTGCTACCGATGTAGTCCACTTGCTAGGCATCACCATGCCACCAAGAGGATGAACCGGAGAACTTAGAAAGTAGTTCATGCTTGTCACTTCGGATCCAGAGACATTTAGTCCGGTTGATAAGTTCATGTTCCCACTTTCCGGATGAAGAACTTCAGAGTTCTGAGAGTTACTTTGCTGAGACATAGCCTGAGTCTCCTTAGTTCCATCACCTTTCTTTGCATTGTTTCCACTTTTAGTGTTCAAGAATCTCCCACCTGATCCTCTAGGACGTCGCAATGCATGGAGGTGACGCGAGTGATGCATATATGGCTGCAACATACATTTACATCAAGAAAAAAACAGTTAGTGATATATTATAATCATGGCCGGATTTGAGATTCTAGAATATAAACATTTTTAGAATATTTCATAGAATAAAAAGAAGAAATTTCTAGAATTTGGAGGCTTATACCTATGTAACTAATCTCTAAAAATTGTAGTGGCTAAAACGAATGTTTCGTTATGTTTGGTTATAATTTACCTTACGGCCTCTGCTACTTTGTTTGTTCTTCTCAAGAACAGCAGCAGCCTTTGCACGTGATTGGCGTCGCCTGATGATTGCATGGTATTGCTTTGAGTTCACAAAGATGGTTCCATCTTCTGTTTCCATGTTTAGAGGAAGCATGACTCTGCTCTGAGATCCATAGGCTGAAACAACTCCATAGTATTCTTGTTCCACACAAGGATAGATCTAAATGCACCAAGAAAGAAAAACAGCAAACAATACTCGGAAACAGATTTAAAGGAAATTGATGATTGATGATAATATTTTTAGATGTTTTTCAATGTGGAAAACTCTACCTGTTGCTGAGTAAAGCCAAGTTCCAAGCAAGGTGGTTGCATTGAGAAAACAGCTCCATGACGCTTTGGCACAACTCTTGAACTCTTCACATCACCTAAAAAGAATAGACAACATGCAATTTTGGATTCACACTTACATACAAAAGGAAACATTACTACATGAAGAATAGACAACATACAAGATATCTTTCCTTTTATAGGTTAGACAATTTAGCTCAGTTGCACACCTTTAAGTGGCTAGTAAAACAAGTTCTTACCCACTTTGGAGGGTTTAGAAAGTTCACTAGAACCATCCATTTCAATACATAGAGAAAGACAAAGGAAGTTTTGAGAGTTACCAAGTGAGAAAGCTAAGTGAGTTGCAGAGTTGCTCTGTTTATCCACACCATGTCCTGTCTCTACTGCAGATCCGAACGAGTCAGAATCTCTGGCAACACTCACCGGAGGAAACGGCTGAGATCCAAAAGCATTCCACCAAGAGATCTGTGGACCGGTTTGCATAGCCATCTCCAGAATCCAATGCAGAAAATAAAAGTCACTATTCAATGAGATGAAATATTTGTTCCTGTGAAATATAAACAAAGGAAATATTAAAAAAAAAAAAGTCAAACAAAGTTAAAGAGTCTCGATGTGTAAATCTTTCTCGAATTTCAGACCCAGTTGAGGAAGTTTGTAAAGTTAGGAACTTTGGGATTGTGTATTACGCAAAACCACAAGCATGACAAAACCCATATGTGAATCATCATCAAGAGACAGACTTGTTGTCTAAAGTAAGTAAGAATTGTGAGAAACGAAAAGGATAAAGAGTTAAGACACAGAAACTGAAGTCTTATAACCAACCAAACACTAGACAATAGTCCCAAATAGCAAACAAACTCCAAACTTAGAGTAAGAAGGAAGTAACACCTTGGATGTTGGTCAAGATTAAACACATCAAAACCTATGTGAATCTAAAAGCAAAAAAAAAGGAAAGAAAAGAGAAGCTTACACACAGGTTGGAGTGAGAGAGAGAGTGAGCTTCAGATTCCTAGGAAGAGGCAGAGAAAAGCCCAACTGTTAGGAGCCATGTCGGTTCCAAATCAAGAAACAGAGATTCATAACAACACTTGAATAGAGAGAGAGGGAGAGAAAAAGAGAGACTAACCAATGTGTGATTTACAAGTGTAGATGACAACTCCTAGCTTCACCCACCAATCACCTTCAACTTTTATGCTACTCTCTCTGTTTTTGTTTTGTTTTTTTTCTAACTGTAGCGTTGGCTTGACGTGCTTTCTTCAAAAGCTATAATGATCCCACTTCAAAAAAAAAAAATTCTTCAATTTTTTCATTATGTAGAGTAGTGCTTGGCAGTGTTAAAAAAAAAAGAGTAGTGCTTGGCTTGTCAACTGCATTGTTCATTATGATTGTGGTCCTTGTAAAGCTTTTGTATATGCGTCGTATGTAAAGAAAAAGGAGCACCACTCAAAAACTATAATAAACAAATAAAGTAAACAGTCTGACAACTTCAACAGTGACAGTCCAATGTTTGCTCTTATAAGCTCGTGACTCATTCCATATGGACTATAATATAAACTATGCTACACTCAAAACCTTGTATAATTCTGTAAGTAGACCAAACATATGCGATCACATGAATAGATTTGACACTTGTTGAGATGTTTTTTTTTTTGGTGTAACACTTGTTGAGATGTTGTTATTCTTAACTATGTTTTCAAGTGGTTTTTTCACATATTGTCCCTTTGTTTCCTCTTTTGTTATCTTTCTTTAAGTAGTTGAAGTTATTTGGCGAACCTGGAGGTACACGTGTGTAAATGAGCTCTCTGTATACAACAACTAAGAAGATATAAACAAGTGAGTATATTTTGTAAGAAAATAATTTTTGATTATGGATACATTATGGATTAGCTTCCTTTGACTTAGAATGATACTGATAGTATGCTGGTAGTTGAAGTGTGGACCTTTAACCATTTGACTCAAAGTAATTCCTCACATAATTACTTACATTTATGTTTAAGCAGTATGGTAAATTTATGTTTGTTCATTTTTGTTTATTTTGCATACATTTCTTTTTTATTTTTGAACTTTTGATTACATTTTTTACATACTGCTTTCTTTTACAGATTATAAATGAAATTGATGGAAACATAAATAGTTGTTTTCTTTGAATACAAACATAACATTAGCATGTGCATGTAAATGTAAACCATTACACCAGAAAATGTAAATGTAAACCGTAAAGCAACAAAAAGTCACATCCAAAATAAGAATAAGCAAACTCAATATTTTCGTAGGGGTTAACCTACAAATTTTGAGTGAAATTAAAAAATATGACAATATTGTTTTATTGCATAGTTGCATCCTCCACTTACATATTATGATGGTCAAAGAGGTTAGGAACCTTTGTTGTCTCTGTTTCTCTAGATAATAGTGATTTAATAGTGTTTTTCCACTTATTTAAGCGGTATATGAATTTAGACTAAATTAATTGTTAAAAATTAGAATGATGTTAGTGTACCATGAAAGATAGTTTAGAATACATTAATATGAATGTATAATGTGGTTAAATATTTTTAAACAACACTAAAAGTATAAGCTCCATTAATGAAAAACTCAATATTTTCAGGGGTTAACCTACAAATTTTGAGTGAAATTAAAAAATATGACAATATTGTTTTATTGCATAGTTGCATCCTCCACATTCATATTATGATGGTCAAAGAGGTTAGGAACCTTTGTTGTCTCCGTTTCTCTAGATAATAGTGATTTAATAGTGTTTTTCCACTTATTTAAGCAGTATATGAATTTAAACTAAATTAAATGTTAAAAATTAGAATGATGTTAGTGTACCATGAAAGATAGTTTAGAATACATTAATACAAATTTAGAATGTGGTTAAATATTTTTAAACAACACTAAATAGTATAAGCTCCAGTTAATGAAAAACTCAATATTTTAGTAGGGGTTAACCTACAAATTTTGAGTGAAATTAAAAAATATGACAATATTGTTTTATTGCATAGTTGCATCCTCCACTTACATATTATGATGGTCAAAGGGTTAGGAACCTTGTTGTCTCCGCTTCTAGATAATAGTGATTTAATAGTGTTTTTCCACTTATTTAAGCAGATATGAATTTAAACTAAATTAATTGTTAAAAATTAGAATGATGTTAGTGTACCATGAAAGATAGTTTAGAATACATTAATACAAATGTAGAATGTGGTTAAATACTTTTAAACAACACTAAATAGTATAAGCTCAGTTAATGAAAAACTCAATATTTTAAGTAGGGGTTAACCTACAAATTTTGAGTGAAATTAAAAAATATGACAATATTGTTTTATTGCATAGTTGCATCCTCCACTTACATATTATGATGGTCAAAGGGTTAGGAACCTTTGTTGTCTCGTTTCTCTAGATAATAGTGATTTAATAGTGTTTTTCCACTTATTTAAGCAAGATATGAATATAAACTAAATTAAATGTTAAAAATTAGAATGATGTTGGTGTACCATGAAAGATAGTTTAGAATACATTAATACAAATGTAGAATGTGGTTAAATATATTTAAACAACACTAAAAGTATAAGCTCCAAGCATGAAAAACTCAATATTTTCAGGGGTTAACCTACAAATTTTGAGTGAAATTAAAAAATATGACAATATTGTTTTATTGCATAGTTGCATCCTCCACTTACATATTATGATGGTCAAAGGGTTAGGAACCTTTGTTGTCTCTGCTTCTCTAGATAATAGTGATTTAATAGTGTTTTTCCACTTATTTAAGCAGATATGAATTTAAACTAAATTAATTGTTAAAAATTAGAATGATGTTAGTGTACCATGAAAGATAGTTTAGAATACATTAATATGAATGTATAATGTGGTTAAATATATTTAAACAACACTAAAGAGTATAAGCTCCACTTAATGAAAAACTCAATATTTTCAGGGGTTAACCTACAAATTTTGAGTGAAATTCAAAAATATGACAATATTGTTTTATTGCATAGTTGCATCCTCCACTTACATATTATGATGGTCAAAGAGGTTAGGAACCTTTGTTGTCTCGTTTCTCTAGATAATAGTGATTTAATAGTGTTTTTCCACTTATTTAAGCAAGATATGAATATAAACTAAATTAAATGTTAAAAATTAGAATGATGTTGGTGTACCATGAAAGATAGTTTAGAATACATTAATACAAATGTAGAATGTGGTTAAATACTTTTAAACAACACTAAAAGTATAAGTTTCAATATATATAGTATTTAACGAAAAACTCAATATTTTCGTAGGGGTTAACCTTACAAATTTTGAGTGAAATTAAAAAAACATGACAATATTGTTTTATTGCAAAGTTGCATCCTCCACATTCATATTATGATGGTCAAAGAGGTTAGGAACCTTTGTTGTCTCCATTTCTTTAGATAATAGTGATTTAATAGTGTTTTTCCACTTATTTAAGCAAGATATGAATTTAGACTAAATTATTTGTTAAAAATTAGAATGATGTTAGTGTACCATGAAAGATAGTTTAGAATACATTAATACAAATGTTGAATGTGGTTAAATACTTTTAAACAACACTAAAAGTATAAGCTTCAATATATATAACATTTAACGAAAAATTCAATATTTTCGTAGGGGTTAAATTTACAAATTTTGAGTGAAATTAAAAAAACATGACAATATTGTTTTATTGCAAAGTTGCATCCTCCACATTCATATTATGATGGTAAAAGAGGTTAAAAACCTTTGTTGTCTCTGTTTCTAGATAATAGTGATTTAATAGTGTTTTTCCACTTATTTAAGCGGTATATGAACTTAAACTAAATTAATTGTTAAAAATTAGAATGATGTACATGTACATTGAAGGTTGGTTTAGAATACATTAATATGAATGTATAATGTGGTTAAATACTTTTAAACAACACTAAAAGTATAAGCTTCAATATATATAGCATTTAACGAATGTTAAATAATTTAGTATATGAATTTAGACTAAATTAATTGTTAAAAATTAGAATGATGTACATGTACATTGAAGGTTGGTTTAGAATACATTAATATGAATGTATAATGTGGTTAAATACTTTTAAACAACACTAAAAGAATAAGCTTCAATATATATAGCATTTAACGAAAAACTCAATATTTTCGTAGGGGGTTAACCTACAAATTTTGAGTGAAATTAAAAAAACATGACAATATTATTTTATTGCAAATTTGCATCCTCCACATTCATATTATGATGGTCAAAGAGGTTAAGAATCTTTGTTGTCTCTGTTTATCTAGATAATAGTGATTTTATAGTGATTAGTCAACTTATTTAAGCAGCATATGAATTAAAACTAAATTAATTGTTAAAAATTAGAATGATGTGTATGTAACATGAAAGATGGTTTAGAATACATTAATATGAATGTAGAATGTGGTTAAATATTTGTAAAAAACACTAAAAGTATAATCTTCAATATATTTAACATTTAACGAAAAACTCAATATTTTCGTAGGGGGTTAACCTACAAATTTTGAGTGAAATTAAAAAAATATAACAATATTGTTTTATTGCAAAGTTGTATCCTCCACATTCATATTATGATGGTCAAAGAGGTTAGGAACCTTTGTTGTCTCTGTTTCTCTAGATAATATTGATTTTATAGTGGTTAGTCCACTTATTTAATCAGTATATGAATTTAGACTAAATTATTTGTTAAAAATTAGAATGATGTGTATTTACCATGAAAGGTGGTTTAGAATACATTAATAGGAATTTAGAATGTGGTTAAATGTTTTTAAAAAACACTAAATGTAAAAGCTTCAATATATATAGCAATTAACGAAAAACTCAATATTTTCGTAGGGTTTAACCCACAAATTTTGAGTGACGTTAAAAAAATATGACAATATTGTTTTATTGCAAATTTGCATCCTCCACTTACATATTATGAAGTTCAAAGAGGTTTGGAATCTTTGTTGTCTCCGTTTCTCTAGATAATAGTGATTTCATAGTGGTAAATCTACTTATTTAAGCAGTATATGAATTTAGACTAAATTAATTGTTAAAAATTAGAATGATGTACATGTACATTGAAGGTTGGTTTAGAATACATTAATATGAATGTAGAATGTGGTTAAATACTTTTAAACAACACTAAAAGTATAAGCTTCAATATATATAGCATTTAACGAAAAACTCAATATTTTCGTAGGGGTTAAACCTACAAATTTTGAGTGAAATTAAAAAAAACATGACAATATTGTTTTATTGCAAAGTTGCATCCTCCACATTCATATTATGAAGCTCAAAGAGTTTAGAAACCTTTGTTGTCTCCATTTCTTTAGATAATAGTGATTTCATAGTGGTAAATCTACTTATTTAAGCAGTATATGAATTTAGACTAAATTAATTGTTAAAAATTAGAATGATGTACATGTACATTGAAGGTTGGTTTAGAATACATTAATATGAATGTAGAATGTGGTTAAATACTTTTAAACAACACTAAAAGTATAAGCTTCAATATATATAACATTTAACGAAAAACTCAATATTTTCGTAGGGGTTAACCTACAAATTTTGAGTGAAATTAAAAACATGACAATATTGTTTTATTGCAAAGTTGCATCCTCCACATTCATATTATGAAGCTCAAAGAGTTTAGAAACCTTTGTTGTCTCCATTTCTTTAGATAATAGTGATTTCATAGTGGTAAATCTACTTATTTAAGCAGTATATGAATTTAGACTAAATTAATTGTTAAAAATTAAAATAATGTACATGTACATTGAAAGTTGGTTTAGAATACATTAATACGAATGTAGAATGTGGTTAAATACTTTTAAACAACACTAAAAGTATAAGCTTCAATATATATAACATTTAACGAAAAACTCAATATTTTCGTAGGGGTTAACCCACAAATTTTGAGTGAAATTAAAAAATATGACAATATTGTTTTATTGCAAAGTTGCATCCTCCACTTACATATTATGAAGCTCAAAGAGGTTAGAAACCTTTGTTGTCTCCGTTTCTCTAGATAATAGTGATTTCATAGTGGTAAATCTACTTATTTAAGCAATATATGAATTTAGACTAAATTAATTGTTAAAAATTAAAAAAATGTACATGTACATTGAAAGTTGGTTTAGAATACATTAATACGAATGTAGAATGTGGTTAAATACTTTTAAACAACACTAAAAGTATAAGCTTCAATATATATAACATTTAACGAAAAACTCAATATTTTCGTAGGGGTTAACCCACAAATTTTGAGTGATATTAAAAAATATGACAATATTGTTTAATTGCAAAGTTGCATCCTCCACTTACATATTATGAAGCTCAAAGAGTTTAGAAACCTTTGTTGTCTCCATTTCTTTAGATAATAGTGATTTCATAGTGGTAAATCTACTTATTTAAGCAGTATATGAATTTAGACTAAATTAATTGTTAAAAATTAAAATAATGTACATGTACATTGAAAGTTGGTTTAGAATACATTAATACGAATGTAGAATGTGGTTAAATACTTTTAAACAACACTAAAAGTATAAGCTTCAATATATATAACATTTAACGAAAAACTCAATATTTTCGTAGGGGTTAACCTACAAATTTTGAGTGAAATTAAAAAATATGACAATATTGTTTTATTGCATAGTTGCATCCTCCACATTCATATTATGATGGTCAAAGAGGTTAGGAACCTTTGTTGTCTCCGTTTCTCTAGATAATAGTGATTTAATAGTGTTTTTTCCACTTATTTAAGTAGTATATGAATTTAAACTAAATTAATTATTAAAAATTCGAATGATGTTAGTATACCATGAAAGATAGTTTAGAATAAATTAATACAAATGTAGAATGTGGTTAAATATATTTAAACAACACTAAAAGTATAAGCTCAGTTAATGAAAAACTCAATATTTTAGTAGGGGTTAACCTACAAATTTTGAGTGAAATTCAAAAATATGACAAGATTGTTTTATTGCATAGTTGCATCCTCCACTTAAATATTATGATGGTCAAAGAGGTTAGAACCTTTGTTGTCTCCGCTTCTAGATAATAGTGATTTAATAGTGTTTTTCCACTTATTTAAGCAAGATATGAATTTACACTAAATTAATTGTTAAAAATTAATGATGTTAGTGTACCATGAAAGATAGTTTGGAATACATTAATACAAATGTAGAATGTGGTTAAATACTTTTAAACAACACTAAAAGTATAAGCTCAGTTAATGAAAAACTCAATATTTTCAGTAGGGTTAACCTACAAATTTTGAGTGAAATTCAAAAATATGACAAGATTTTTTATTGCATAGTTGCATCCTCCACTTAAATATTATGATGGTCAAAGAGGTTAGAACCTTTGTTGTCTCCATTTCTCTAGATAATAGTGATTTAATAGTGTTTTTCCACTTATTTAAGCGGTATATGAATTTAGACTAAATTAATTGTTAAAAATTAGAATGATGTTGGTGTACCATGAAAGATAGTTTAGAATACATTATTACAAATGTAGAATGTGGTTAAATATATTTAAACAACAATAAAGAGTATAAGCTCAGTTAATGAAAAACTCAATATTTTCGTAGGGTTAACCTACAAATTTTGAGTGAAATTAAAAAATATGACAATATTGTTTTATTGCAAAGTTGCATCCTCCACATTCATATTATGATGGTCAAAGAGGTTAGGAACCCTTGTTGTCTCTGTTTCTCTAGATAATAGTGATTTAATAGTGTTTTTTTCCACTTATTTAAGCAGTATATGAATTTAAACTAAATTATTTGTTAAAAATTAGAATGATGTAAGTGTACCTTGAAAGATAGTTTAGAAAACATTAATACAAATGTAGAATGTGGTTAAATATATTTAAACAACACTAAAGAGTATAAGCTCCAGGTAACGAAAAACTCAATATTTTCGTTAGGGGTTAACCTACAAATTTTGAGTGAAATTCAAAAAATATGACAAGATTGTTTTATTGCATAGTTGCATCCTCCACTTACATATTATGATGGTCAAAGAGGTTAGGAACCTTTGTTGTCTCTGTTTCTCTAGATAATAGTGATTTAATAGTGTTTTTCCACTTATTTAAGCAGTATATGAATATAAACTAAATTAATTGTTAAAAATTAGAATGATGTTAGTGTACCATGAAAGATAGATTAGAATACATTAATACAACAGTAGAATGTGGTTAAATATATTTAAACAACACTAAAGAGTATAAGCTCCAGTTAATGAAAAACTCAATATTTTCGTAGGGGTTGTTAACCTACAAATTTTGAGTGAAATTCAAAAA
Organism: Brassica carinata; assembly: GCA_016771965.1. Lineage (NCBI taxonomy): Eukaryota > Viridiplantae > Streptophyta > Magnoliopsida > Brassicales > Brassicaceae > Brassica > Brassica carinata. The sequence continues at coordinate 58,044,358 of CM028690.1, read as the reverse complement.
ATATGACAAGATTGTTTTATTGCATAGTTGCATCCTCCACTTACATATTATGATGGTCAAAGAGGTTAGGAACCTTTGTTGTCTCTGTTTCTAGATAATAGTGATTTAATAGTGTTTTTCCACTTATTTAAGCAGTATATGAATTTAAACTAAATTAATTGTTAAAAATTAGAATGATGTTAGTGTACCATGAAAGATAGTTTAGAATACATTAATACAAATGTAGAATGTGGTTAAATATATTTAAACAACACTAAAAGTATAAGCTCAGTTAATGAAAAACTCAATATTTTCGTAGGGGTTAACCTACAAATTTTGAGTGAAATTCAAAAAATATGACAAGATTGTTTTATTGCATAGTTGCATCCTCCACTTACATATTATGATGGTCAAAGAGGTTAGGAACCTTTGTTGTCTCCGTTTCTCTAGATAATAGTGATTTAATAGTGTTTTTCCACTTATTTAAGCAGTATATGAATTTAAACTAAATTAATTGTTAAAAATTAGAATGATGTTAGTGTACCATGAAAGATAGTTTAGAATACATTAATACAAATGTAGAATGTGGTTAAATATATTTAAACAACACTAAAGAGTATAAGCTCCACTTAATGAAAAACTCAATATTTTCGTAGGGGTTAACCTACAAATTTTGAGTGAAATTCAAACAATATGACAAGATTGTTTTATTGCATAGTTGCATCCTCCACTTACATATTATGATGGTCAAAGAGGTTAGGAACCTTTGTTGTCTCTGTTTCTCTAGATAATAGTGATTTAATAGTGTTTTTCCACTTATTTAAGTAGTATATGAATTTAAACTAAATTAATTGTTAAAAATTAGAATGATGTTAGTGTACCATGAAAGATAGTTTAGAATACATTATTACAAATGTAGAATGTGGTTAAATATATTTAAACAACACTAAAGAGTATAAGCTCCACTTAATGAAAAACTCAATATTTTCGTAGGGGTTAACCTACAAATTTTGAGTGAAATTAAAAAAATATGACAAGATTTTTTTATTGCATAGTTGCATCTTCCACTTACATATTATGATGGTCAAAGAGGTTAGTAACCTTTGTTGTCTCTGTTTCTCTAGATAATAGTGATTTAATAGTGTTTTTCCACTTATTTAAGAAGTATATGAATTTACACTAAATTAATTGTTAAAAATTAGAATGATGTTAGTGTACCATGAAAGATAGTTTAGAATACATTAATACAAATGTAGAATGTGGTTAAATATATTTAAACAACAATAAAGTGTATAAGCTCCAGTTAATGAAAAACTCAATATTTTCGTAGGGGTTGTTAACCTACAAATTTTGAGTGAAATTCAAAAAATATGACAAGATTGTTTTATTGCATAGTTGCATCCTCCACTTAAATATTATGATGGTCAAAGAGGTTAGGAACCTTTGTTGTCTCTGTTTCTCTAGATAATAGTGATTTAATAGTGTTTTTCCACTTATTTAAGCAGTATATGAATATAAACTAAATTAATTGTTAAAAATTAAAATGATGTTAGTGTACGATGAAAGATAGTTTGGAATACATTAATACAAATGTAGAATGTGGTTAAATATATTTAAACAACACTAAAGAGTATAAGCTCGAGTTAATGAAAAACTTCAATATTTTAGTAGGGGTTAACCTACAAATTTTGAGTGAAATTCAAACAATATGACAAGATTGTTTTATTGCATAGTTGCATCCTCCACTTACATATTATGATGGTCAAAGAGGTTAGGAACCTTTGTTGTCTCTGTTTCTCTAGATAATAGTGATTTAATAGTGTTTTTCCACTTATTTAAGCAGGATATGAATATAAACTAAATTAATTGTTAAAAATTAGAATGATGTTAGTGTACCATGAAAGATAGTTTAGAATACATTAATACAAATGTAGAATGTGGTTAAATATATTTAAACAACACTAAAGAGTATAAGCTCCAAGAATGAAAAACTCAATATTTTCAGTAGGGGTTAACCTACAAATTTTGAGTGAAATTCAAAAATATGACAAGATTGTTTTATTGCATAGTTGCATCCTCCACTTACATATTATGATGGTCAAAGAGGTTAGGAACCTTTGTTGTCTCTGTTTCTCTAGATAATAGTGATTTAATAGTGTTTTTCCACTTATTTAAGTAGTATATGAATTTAAACTAAATTAATTGTTAAAAATTAGAATGATGTTAGTGTACCATGAAAGATAGTTTAGAATACATTATTACAAATGTAGAATGTGGTTAAATATATTTAAACAACACTAAAGAGTATAAGCTCCACTTAATGAAAAACTCAATATTTTCGTAGGGGTTAACCTACAAATTTTGAGTGAAATTAAAAAAATATGACAAGATTGTTTTATTGCATAGTTGCATCTTCCACTTACATATTATGATGGTCAAAGAGGTTAGGAACCTTTGTTGTCTCTGTTTCTCTAGATAATAGTGATTTAATAGTGTTTTTCCACTTATTTAAGCAGTATATGAATTTACACTAAATTAATTGTTAAAAATTAGAATGATGTTAGTGTACCATGAAAGATAGTTTAGAATACATTAATACAAATGTAGAATGTGGTTAAATATATTTAAACAACAATAAAGTGTATAAGCTCCAAGAATGAAAAACTCAATATTTTCGTAGGGGTTAACCTACAAATTTTGAGTGAAATTCAAAAAATATGACAAGATTGTTTTATTACATAGTTGCATCCTCCACTTACATATTATGATGGTCAAAGAGGTTAGGAACCTTTGTTGTCTCTGTTTCTCTAGATAATAGTGATTTAATAGTGTTTTTCCACTTATTTAAGCAGTATATGAACTTAGACTAAATTAAATGTTAAAAATTAGAATGATGTTAGTGTACCATGAAAGATAGTTTAGAATACATTATTACAAATGTAGAATGTGGTTAAATATATTTAAACAACAATAAAGAGTATAAGCTCCAGTTAATGAAAAACTCAATATTTTCGTAGGGGTTAACCTACAAATTTTGAGTGAAATTCAAAAAATATGACAAGATTGTTTTATTGCATAGTTGCATCCTCCACTTACATATTATGATGGTCAAAGAGGTTAGGAACCTTTGTTGTCTCCGTTTCTCTAGATAATAGTGATTTAATAGTGTTTTTCCACTTATTTAAGCAGTATATGAATATAAACTAAATTAATTGTTAAAAATTAGAATGATGTTAGTGTACCATGAAAGATAGTTTAGAATACATTAATACAAATGTAGAATGTGGTTAAATATATTTAAACAACACTAAAGAGTATAAGCTCCAAGTAATGAAAAACTCAATATTTTCGTAGGGGTTAACCTACAAATTTTGAGTGAAATTCAAAAAATATGACAAGATTGTTTTATTGCATAGTTGCATCCTCCACTTACATATTATGATGGTCAAAGAGGTTAGGAACCTTTGTTGTCTCTGTTTCTAGATAATAGTGATTTAATAGTGTTTTTCCACTTATTTAAGCAAGATATGAATATAAACTAAATTAATTGTTAAAAATTAGAATGATGTTAGTGTACCATGAAAGATAGTTTAGAATACATTAATACAAATGTAGAATGTGGTTAAATATATTTAAACAACACTAAAGAGTATAAGCTCCAGTTAATGAAAAACTCAATATTTTCGTAGGGGTTAACCTACAAATTTTGAGTGAAATTCAAAAAATATGACAAGATTGTTTTATTGCATAGTTGCATCCTCCACTTACATATTATGATGGTCAAGAGGTTAGGAACCTTTGTTGTCTCGTTTCTCTAGATAATAGTGATTTAATAGTGTTTTTCCACTTATTTAAGTAGTATATGAATTTAAACTAAATTAATTGTTAAAAATTAGAATGATGTTAGTGTACCATGAAAGATAGTTTAGAATACATTATTACAAATGTAGAATGTGGTTAAATATATTTAAACAACACTAAAGAGTATAAGCTCCACTTAATGAAAAACTCAATATTTTCGTAGGGGTTAACCTACAAATTTTGAGTGAAATTAAAAAAATATGACAAGATTGTTTTATTGCATAGTTGCATCTTCCACTTACATATTATGATGGTCAAAGAGGTTAGGAACCTTTGTTGTCTCTGTTTCTCTAGATAATAGTGATTTAATAGTGTTTTTCCACTTATTTAAGCAAGATATGAATTTACACTAAATTAATTGTTAAAAATTAGAATGATGTTAGTGTACCATGAAAGATAGTTTAGAATACATTAATACAAATGTAGAATGTGGTTAAATATATTTAAACAACAATAAAGTGTATAAGCTCCAAGAATGAAAAACTCAATATTTTCGTAGGGTTAACCTACAAATTTTGAGTGAAATTCAAAAAATATGACAAGATTGTTTTATTACATAGTTGCATCCTCCACTTACATATTATGATGGTCAAAGAGGTTAGGAACCTTTGTTGTCTCTGTTTCTCTAGATAATAGTGATTTAATAGTGTTTTTCCACTTATTTAAGCAGTATATGAACTTAAACTAAATTAAATGTTAAAAATTAGAATGATGTTAGTGTACCATGAAAGATAGTTTAGAATACATTAATACAAATGTAGAATGTGGTTAAATATATTTAAACAACAATAAAGTGTATAAGCTCCAGTTAATGAAAAACTCAATATTTTCGTAGGGGTTAACCTACAAATTTTGAGTGAAATTCAAAAAATATGACAAGATTGTTTTATTACATAGTTGCATCCTCCACTTACATATTATGATGGTCAAAGAGGTTAGGAACCTTTGTTGTCTCTGTTTCTCTAGATAATAGTGATTTAATAGTGTTTTTCCACTTATTTAAGCAGTATATGAACTTAGACTAAATTAAATGTTAAAAATTAGAATGATGTTAGTGTACCATGAAAGATAGTTTAGAATACATTATTACAAATGTAGAATGTGGTTAAATATATTTAAACAACAATAAAGAGTATAAGCTCCAGTTAATGAAAAACTCAATATTTTCGTAGGGGTTAACCTACAAATTTTGAGTGAAATTCAAAAAATATGACAAGATTGTTTTATTGCATAGTTGCATCCTCCACTTACATATTATGATGGTCAAAGAGGTTAGGAACCTTTGTTGTCTCCGTTTCTCTAGATAATAGTGATTTAATAGTGTTTTTCCACTTATTTAAGCAGTATATGAATTTAGACTAAATTAAATGTTAAAAATTAGAATGATGTTAGTGTACCATGAAAGATAGTTTAGAATACATTAATACAAATGTAGAATGTGGTTAAATATATTTAAACAACACTAAAGAGTATAAGCTCCAGTTAATGAAAAACTCAATATTTTCGTAGGGGTTAACCTACAAATTTTGAGTGAAATTAAAAAAATATGACAAAATTGTTTTATTGCATAGTTACATCCTCCACTTACATATTATGATGGTCAAAGAGGTTAGGAACCTTTGTTGTCTCCGTTTCTCTAGATAATAGTGATTTAATAGTGTTTTTCCACTTATTTAAGCAGTATATGAATTTAGACTAAATTAAATGTTAAAAATTAGAATGATATTAGTGTACCATGAAATATAGTTTAGAATACATTAATACAAATTTAGAATGTGGTTAAATATTTTTAAACAACACTAAATAGTATAAGCTCCAGTTAATGAAAAACTCAATATTTTCGTAGGGGTTAACCTACAAATTTTGAGTGAAATTCAAAAAATATGACAAGATTGTTTTATTGCATAGTTGCATCCTCCACTTACATATTATGATGGTCAAAGAGGTTAGGAACCTTTTTTGTCTCCATTTCTCTAGATAATAGTGATTTAATAGTGTTTTTCCACTTATTTAAGCAGTATATGAATATAAACTAAATTAATTGTTAAAAATTAGAATGATGTTAGTGTACCATGAAAGATAGTTTAGAATACATTATTACAAATGTAGAATGTGGTTAAATATATTTAAACAACACTAAAGAGTATAAGCTCCACTTAATGAAAAACTCAATATTTTCGTAGGGGTTAACCTACAAATTTTGAGTGAAATTAAAAAATATGACAAGATTGTTTTATTGCATAGTTGCATCCTCCACTTACATATTATGATGGTCAAAGAGGTTAGGAACCTTTGTTGTCTCTGTTTCTCTAGATAATAGTGATTTAATAGTGTTTTTCCACTTATTTAAGCAGTATATGAATTTACACTAAATTAATTGTTAAAAATTAGAATGATGTTAGTGTACCATGAAAGATAGTTTAGAATACATTAATACAAATGTAGAATGTGGTTAAATATATTTAAACAACAATAAAGTGTATAAGCTCCAGTTAATGAAAAACTCAATATTTTCGTAGGGGTTAACCTACAAATTTTGAGTGAAATTCAAAAAATATGACAAGATTGTTTTATTGCATAGTTGCATCCTCCACTTACATATTATGATGGTCAAAGAGGTTAGGAACCTTTGTTGTCTCTGTTTCTCTAGATAATAGTGATTTAATAGTGTTTTTCCACTTATTTAAGCAGTATATGAATTTACACTAAATTAATTGTTAAAAATTAGAATGATGTTAGTGTACCATGAAAGATAGTTTAGAATACATTAATACAAATGTAGAATGTGGTTAAATATATTTAAACAACAATAAAGAGTATAAGCTCGAGTTAATGAAAAACTCAATATTTTCGTAGGGGTTAACCTACAAATTTTGAGTGAAATTCAAAAAATATGACAAGATTGTTTTATTACATAGTTGCATCCTCCACTTACATATTATGATGGTCAAAGAGGTTAGGAACCTTTGTTGTCTCTGTTTCTCTAGATAATAGTGATTTAATAGTGTTTTTCCACTTATTTAAGCAGTATATGAATTTACACTAAATTAATTGTTAAAAATTAGAATGATGTTAGTGTACCATGAAAGATAGTTTAGAATACATTAATACAAATGTAGAATGTGGTTAAATATATTTAAACAACAATAAAGAGTATAAGCTCCAGTTAATGAAAAACTCAATATTTTCGTAGGGGTTAACCTACAAATTTTGAGTGAAATTCAAAAAATATGACAAGATTGTTTTATTGCATAGTTGCATCCTCCACTTACATATTATGATGGTCAAAGAGGTTAGGAACCTTTGTTGTCTCTGTTTCTCTAGATAATAGTGATTTAATAGTGTTTTTCCACTTATTTAAGCAGTATATGAACTTAGACTAAATTAAATGTTAAAAATTAGAATGATGTTAGTGTACCATGAAAGATAGTTTAGAATACATTATTACAAATGTAGAATGTGGTTAAATATATTTAAACAACAATAAAGAGTATAAGCTCCAGTTAATGAAAAACTCAATATTTTCGTAGGGGTTAACCTACAAATTTTGAGTGAAATTCAAAAAATATGACAAGATTGTTTTATTGCATAGTTGCATCCTCCACTTACATATTATGATGGTCAAAGAGGTTAGGAACCTTTGTTGTCTCTGTTTCTCTAGATAATAGTGATTTAATAGTGTTTTTCCACTTATTTAAGCAGTATATGAATATAAACTAAATTAATTGTTAAAAATTAGAATGATGTTAGTGTACCATGAAAGATAGTTTAGAATACATTAATACAAATGTAGAATGTGGTTAAATATATTTAAACAACACTAAAGAGAATAAGCTCCACTTAATGAAAAACTCAATATTTTCGTAGGGGTTAACCTACAAATTTTGAGTGAAATTCAAAAAATATGACAAGATTGTTTTATTGCATAGTTGCATCCTCCACTTACATATTATGATGGTCAAAGAGGTTAGGAACCTTTGTTGTCTCTGTTTCTCTAGATAATAGTGATTTAATAGTGTTTTTCCACTTATTTAAGCAGTATATAAATTTAAACTAAATTAAATGTTAAAAATTAGAATGATGTTGGTGTACCATGAAAGATAGTTTAGAATACATTAATACAAATGTAGAATGTGGTTAAATATATTTAAACAACACTAAAGAGTATAAGCTCCAAGCATGAAAAACTCAATATTTTCGTAGGGTTAACCTACAAATTTTGAGTGAAATTCAAAAATATGACAAGATTTTTTATTGCATAGTTGCATCCTCCACTTACATATTATGATGGTCAAAGAGGTTAGGAACCTTTGTTGTCTCTGTTTCTCTAGATAATAGTGATTTAATATTGTTTTATTGCATAGTTGCATCCTCCACTTACATATTATGATGGTCAAGAGGTTAGGAACCTTTGTTGTCTCCGCTTCTAGATAATAGTGATTTAATATTGTTTTTCCACTTATTTAAGCAAGATATGAATTTAAACTAAATTAATTGTTAAAAATTAGAATGATGTTAGTGTACCATGAAGATAGTTTAGAATACATTAATACAAATTTAGAATGTGGTTAAATATATTTAAAGAGTATAAGCTCGAGTTAATGAAAAACTCAATATTTTCGTAGGGGTTAACCTACAAATTTTGAGTGAAATTCAAAAAATATGACAAGATTGTTTTATTGCATAGTTGCATCCTCCACTTACATATTATGATGGTCAAAGAGGTTAGGAACCTTTGTTGTCTCTGTTTCTCTAGATAATAGTGATTTAATAGTGTTTTTCCACTTATTTAAGCAGTATATGAATTTACACTAAATTAATTGTTAAAAATTAGAATGATGTTAGTGTACCATGAAAGATAGTTTAGAATACATTAATACAAATGTAGAATGTGGTTAAATATATTTAAACAACAATAAAGTGTATAAGCTCCAGTTAATGAAAAACTCAATATTTTCGTAGGGGTTAACCTACAAATTTTGAGTGAAATTCAAAAAATATGACAAGATTGTTTTATTACATAGTTGCATCCTCCACTTACATATTATGATGGTCAAAGAGGTTAGGAACCTTTGTTGTCTGTTTCTCTAGATAATAGTGATTTAATAGTGTTTTTCCACTTATTTAAGCAGTATATGAATTTAAACTAAATTAAATGTTAAAAATTAGAATGATGTTAGTGTACCATGAAAGATAGTTTAGAATACATTAATACAAATGTAGAATGTGGTTAAATATATTTAAACAACACTAAAGAGTATAAGCTCCAGTTAATGAAAAACTCAATATTTTCGTAGGGGTTAACCTACAAATTTTGAGTGAAATTCAAAAAATATGACAAGATTGTTTTATTGCATAGTTGCATCCTCCACTTACATATTATGATGGTCAAAGAGGTTAGGAACCTTTGTTGTCTCCGTTTCTCTAGATAATAGTGATTTAATAGTGTTTTTCCACTTATTTAAGCAGTATATGAATTTAAACTAAATTAATTGTTAAAAATTAGAATGATGTTAGTGTACCATGAAAGATAGTTTAGAATACATTAATACAAATGTAGAATGTGGTTAAATATATTTAAACAACACTAAAGAGTATAAGCTCAGTTAATGAAAAACTCAATATTTTAAGTAGGGGTTAACCTACAAATTTTGAGTGAAATTCAAAAATATGACAAGATTGTTTTATTGCATAGTTGCATCCTCCACTTACATATTATGATGGTCAAAGAGGTTAGGAACCTTTGTTGTCTCTGTTTCTAGATAATAGTGATTTAATAGTGTTTTTCCACTTATTTAAGCGATATATGAATATAAACTAAATTAATTGTTAAAAATTAGAATGATGTTAGTGTACCATGAAGATAGTTTAGAATACATTAATACAAATGTAGAATGTGGTTAAATATATTTAAACAACACTAAAGAGTATAAGCTCCAGTTAATGAAAAACTCAATATTTTCGTAGGGGTTAACCTACAAATTTTGAGTGAAATTCAAAAAATATGACAAGATTGTTTTATTGCATAGTTGCATCCTCCACTTACATATTATGATGGTCAAAGAGGTTAGGAACCTTTGTTGTCTCTGTTTCTCTAGATAATAGTGATTTAATAGTGTTTTTCCACTTATTTAAGCAGTATATGAATATAAACTAAATTAATTGTTAAAAATTAGAATGATGTTAGTGTACCATGAAAGATAGTTTAGAATACATTAATACAAATGTAGAATGTGGTTAAATATATTTAAACAACACTAAAAGTATAAGCTCCATTAATGAAAAACTCAATATTTTAAGTAGGGGTTAACCTACAAATTTTGAGTGAAATTCAAAAAATATGACAAGATTGTTTTATTGCATAGTTGCATCCTCCACTTACATATTATGATGGTCAAAGAGGTTAGGAACCTTTGTTGTCTCTGTTTCTCTAGATAATAGTGATTTAATAGTGTTTTTCCACTTATTTAAGCGATATATGAATTTAAACTAAATTAATTGTTAAAAATTAGAATGATGTTAGTGTACCATGAAAGATAGTTTAGAATACATTAATACAAATGTAGAATGTGGTTAAATATATTTAAACAACACTAAAGAGTATAAGCTCCAGTTAATGAAAAACTCAATATTTTAGTAGGGGTTAACTACAAATTTTGAGTGAAATTCAAAAATATGACAAGATTGTTTTATTGCATAGTTGCATCCTCCACTTACATATTATGATGGTCAAAGAGGTTAGGAACCTTTGTTGTCTCTGTTTCTCTAGATAATAGTGATTTAATAGTGTTTTTCCACTTATTTAAGTAGTATATGAATTTAAACTAAATTAATTGTTAAAAATTAGAATGATGTTAGTGTACCATGAAAGATAGTTTAGAATACATTATTACAAATGTAGAATGTGGTTAAATATATTTAAACAACACTAAAGAGTATAAGCTCCACTTAATGAAAAACTCAATATTTTCGTAGGGGTTAACCTACAAATTTTGAGTGAAATTAAAAAATATGACAAGATTGTTTTATTGCATAGTTGCATCCTCCACTTACATATTATGATGGTCAAAGAGGTTAGGAACCTTTGTTGTCTCTGTTTCTCTAGATAATAGTGATTTAATAGTGTTTTTCCACTTATTTAAGCAGTATATAAATTTAAACTAAATTAAATGTTAAAAATTAGAATGATGTTGGTGTACCATGAAAGATAGTTTAGAATAAATTAATACAAATGTAGAATGTGGTTAAATATATTTAAACAACAATAAAGTGTATAAGCTCCGGTTAATGAAAAACTCAATATTTTCAGTAGGGTTAACCTACAAATTTTGAGTGAAATTCAAAAATATGACAAGATTGTTTTATTACATAGTTGCATCCTCCACTTACATATTATGATGGTCAAAGAGGTTAGGAACCTTTGTTGTCTGTTTCTCTAGATAATAGTGATTTAATAGTGTTTTTCCACTTATTTAAGCGATATATGAACTTAGACTAAATTAAATGTTAAAAATTAGAATGATGTTAGTGTACCATGAAAGATAGTTTAGAATACATTATTACAAATGTAGAATGTGGTTAAATATATTTAAACAACAATAAAGAGTATAAGCTCCAGTTAATGAAAAACTCAATATTTTCGTAGGGGTTAACCTACAAATTTTGAGTGAAATTCAAAAAATATGACAAGATTGTTTTATTACATAGTTGCATCCTCCACTTACATATTATGATGGTCAAAGAGGTTAGGAACCTTTGTTGTCTCTGTTTCTCTAGATAATAGTGATTTAATAGTGTTTTTCCACTTATTTAAGCAGTATATGAACTTAGACTAAATTAAATGTTAAAAATTAGAATGATGTTAGTGTACCATGAAAGATAGTTTAGAATACATTATTACAAATGTAGAATGTGGTTAAATATATTTAAACAACACTAAAAGTATAAGCTCAGGTTAATGAAAAACTCAATATTTTCGTAGGGGTTAACCTACAAATTTTGAGTGAAATTCAAAAAATATGACAAGATTGTTTTATTGCATAGTTGCATCCTCCACTTACATATTATGATGGTCAAAGAGGTTAGGAACCTTTGTTGTCTCTGTTTCTCAGATAATAGTGATTTAATAGTGTTTTTCCACTTATTTAAGCAGTATATGAATATAAACTAAATTAATTGTTAAAAATTAGAATGATGTTAGTGTACCATGAAAGATAGTTTAGAATACATTAATACAAATGTAGAATGTGGTTAAATATATTTAAACAACACTAAAGAGTATAAGCTCCAGTTAATGAAAAACTCAATATTTTCGTAGGGGTTAACCTACAAATTTTGAGTGAAATTCAAAAAATATGACAAGATTGTTTTATTGCATAGTTGCATCCTCCACTTACATATTATGATGGTCAAAGAGGTTAGGAACCTTTGTTGTCTCTGTTTCTCTAGATAATAGTGATTTAATAGTGTTTTTCCACTTATTTAAGCAGTATATGAATATAAACTAAATTAATTGTTAAAAATTAGAATGATGTTGGTGTACCATGAAAGATAGTTTAGAATACATTAATACAAATGTAGAATGTGGTTAAATATATTTAAACAACACTAAAGAGTATAAGCTCCAGTTAATGAAAAACTCAATATTTTCGTAGGGGTTAACCTACAAATTTTGAGTGAAATTCAAAAATATGACAAGATTGTTTTATTGCATAGTTGCATCCTCCACTTACATATTATGATGGTCAAAGAGGTTAGGAACCTTTGTTGTCTCTGTTTCTAGATAATAGTGATTTAATAGTGTTTTTCCACTTATTTAAGCAGTATATGAATTTAAACTAAATTAATTGTTAAAAATTAGAATGATGTTAGTGTACCATGAAGATAGTTTAGAATACATTATTACAAATGTAGAATGTGGTTAAATATATTTAAACAACACTAAAAGTATAAGCTCCACTTAATGAAAAACTCAATATTTTAAGTAGGGGTTAACCTACAAATTTTGAGTGAAATTAAAAATATGACAAGATTGTTTTATTGCATAGTTGCATCCTCCACTTACATATTATGATGGTCAAAGGGTTAGGAACCTTTGTTGTCTCTGTTTCTCTAGATAATAGTGATTTAATAGTGTTTTTCCACTTATTTAAGCGATATATGAATTTAAACTAAATTAATTGTTAAAAATTAGAATGATGTTAGTGTACCATGAAGATAGTTTAGAATACATTAATACAAATGTAGAATGTGGTTAAATATATTTAAACAACAATAAAGAGTATAAGCTCCAGTTAATGAAAAACTCAATATTTTCGTAGGGTTAACCTACAAATTTTGAGTGAAATTCAAAAAATATGACAAGATTGTTTTATTGCATAGTTGCATCCTCCACTTACATATTATGATGGTCAAAGAGGTTAGGAACCTTTGTTTTCTCCGTTTCTCTAGATAATAGTGATTTAATAGTGTTTTTCCACTTATTTAAGAAGTATATGAATTTAAACTAAATTAAATGTTAAAAATTAGAATGATGTTAGTGTACCATGAAAGATAGTTTAGAATACATTAATACAAATGTAGAATGTGGTTAAATATATTTAAACAACACTAAAAGTATAAGCTCAAGTTAATGAAAAACTCAATATTTTAAGTAGGGGTTAACCTACAAATTTTGAGTGAAATTCAAAAAATATGACAAGATTGTTTTATTGCATAGTTGCATCCTCCACTTACATATTATGATGGTCAAAGAGGTTAGGAACCTTTGTTGTCTCCGTTTCTCTAGATAATAGTGATTTAATAGTGTTTTTCCACTTATTTAAGCAGTATATGAATTTAAACTAAATTAATTGTTAAAAATTAGAATGATGTTAGTGTACCATGAAAGATAGTTTAGAATACATTAATACAAATGTAGAATGTGGTTAAATATATTTAAACAACACTAAAGAGTATAAGCTCCAGTTAATGAAAAACTCAATATTTTCGTAGGGTTAACCTACAAATTTTGAGTGAAATTCAAAAAATATGACAAGATTGTTTTATTGCATAGTTGCATCCTCCACTTACATATTATGATGGTCAAAGAGGTTAGGAACCTTTGTTGTCTCTGTTTCTCTAGATAATAGTGATTTAATAGTGTTTTTCCACTTATTTAAGCAGTATATGAATATAAACTAAATTAATTGTTAAAAATTAGAATGATGTTAGTGTACCATGAAAGATAGTTTAGAATACATTAATACAAATGTAGAATGTGGTTAAATATATTTAAACAACACTAAAGAGTATAAGCTCCAGTTAATGAAAAACTCAATATTTTCGTTAGGGGTTAACCTACAAATTTTGAGTGAAATTCAAAAAATATGACAAGATTGTTTTATTGCATAGTTGCATCCTCCACTTACATATTATGATGGTCAAAGAGGTTAGGAACCTTTGTTGTCTCTGTTTCTCTAGATAATAGTGATTTAATAGTGTTTTTCCACTTATTTAAGCAGTATATGAATATAAACTAAATTAATTGTTAAAAATTAGAATGATGTTGGTGTACCATGAAAGATAGTTTAGAATACATTAATACAAATGTAGAATGTGGTTAAATATATTTAAACAACACTAAAGAGTATAAGCTCCAGTTAATGAAAAACTCAATATTTTCTAGGGTTAACCTACAAATTTTGAGTGAAATTCAAAAAATATGACAAGATTGTTTTATTGCATAGTTGCATCCTCCACTTACATATTATGATGGTCAAAGAGGTTAGGAACCTTTGTTGTCTCTGTTTCTCTAGATAATAGTGATTTAATAGTGTTTTTCCACTTATTTAAGCAGTATATGAATTTACACTAAATTAATTGTTAAAAATTAGAATGATGTTAGTGTACCATGAAAGATAGTTTAGAATACATTAATACAAATGTAGAATGTGGTTAAATATATTTAAACAACAATAAAGTGTATAAGCTCAGGTTAATGAAAAACTCAATATTTTAAGTAGGGGTTAACCTACAAATTTTGAGTGAAATTCAAAAATATGACAAGATTGTTTTATTGCATAGTTGCATCCTCCACTTACATATTATGATGGTCAAAGGGTTAGGAACCTTTGTTGTCTCTGTTTCTCTAGATAATAGTGATTTAATAGTGTTTTTCCACTTATTTAAGCGATTATATGAATTTAAACTAAATTAAATGTTAAAAATTAGAATGATGTTAGTGTACCATGAAAGATAGTTTAGAATACATTATTACAAATGTAGAATGTGGTTAAATATATTTAAACAACAATAAAGAGTATAAGCTCAGGTTAATGAAAAACTCAATATTTTCGTAGGGGTTAACCTACAAATTTTGAGTGAAATTCAAAAATATGACAAGATTGTTTTATTGCATAGTTGCATCCTCCACTTACATATTATGATGGTCAAAGAGGTTAGGAACCTTTGTTGTCTCGTTTCTCTAGATAATAGTGATTTAATAGTGTTTTTCCACTTATTTAAGCGATATATGAATATAAACTAAATTAATTGTTAAAAATTAGAATGATGTTAGTGTACCATGAAAGATAGTTTAGAATACATTAATACAAATGTAGAATGTGGTTAAATATATTTAAACAACACTAAAGAGTATAAGCTCCAGTTAATGAAAAACTCAATATTTTCGGTAGGGGTTAACCTACAAATTTTGAGTGAAATTCAAAAATATGACAAGATTGTTTTATTGCATAGTTGCATCCTCCACTTACATATTATGATGGTCAAAGAGGTTAGGAACCTTTGTTGTCTCTGTTTCTCAGATAATAGTGATTTAATAGTGTTTTTCCACTTATTTAAGCAGTATATGAATATAAACTAAATTAATTGTTAAAAATTAGAATGATGTTAGTGTACCATGAAAGATAGTTTAGAATACATTAATACAAATGTAGAATGTGGTTAAATATATTTAAACAACACTAAAGAGTATAAGCTCGAGTTAATGAAAAACTCAATATTTTCGTATGGGTTAACCTACAAATTTTGAGTGAAATTCAAAAAATATGACAAGATTGTTTTATTGCATAGTTGCATCCTCCACTTACATATTATGATGGTCAAAGAGGTTAGGAACCTTTGTTGTCTCTGTTTCTCTAGATAATAGTGATTTAATAGTGTTTTTCCACTTATTTAAGCAGTATATGAATTTAAACTAAATTAATTGTTAAAAATTAGAATGATGTTAGTGTACCATGAAAGATAGTTTAGAATACATTAATACAAATGTAGAATGTGGTTAAATATATTTAAACAACACTAAAGAGTATAAGCTCCACTTAATGAAAAACTCAATATTTTCGTAGGGGTTAACCTACAAATTTTGAGTGAAATTAAAAAATATGACAAGATTGTTTTATTGCATAGTTGCATCCTCCACTTACATATTATGATGGTCAAAGGGTTAGGAACCTTTGTTGTCTCTGTTTCTCTAGATAATAGTGATTTAATAGTGTTTTTCCACTTATTTAAGCAGTATATGAATTTAAACTAAATTAATTGTTAAAAATTAGAATGATGTTAGTGTACCATGAAAGATAGTTTAGAATACATTAATACAAATGTAGAATGTGGTTAAATATATTTAAACAACAATAAAGAGTATAAGCTCCAGTTAATGAAAAACTCAATATTTTCGTAGGGGTTAACCTACAAATTTTGAGTGAAATTCAAAAAATATGACAAGATTGTTTTATTGCATAGTTGCATCCTCCACTTACATATTATGATGGTCAAAGAGGTTAGGAACCTTTGTTGTCTCTGTTTCTCTAGATAATAGTGATTTAATAGTGTTTTTCCACTTATTTAAGCGATATATGAATTTAAACTAAATTAAATGTTAAAAATTAGAATGATGTTAGTGTACCATGAAAGATAGTTTAGAATACATTATTACAAATGTAGAATGTGGTTAAATATATTTAAACAACAATAAAGAGTATAAGCTCCAGTTAATGAAAAACTCAATATTTTCGTAGGGTTAACCTACAAATTTTGAGTGAAATTCAAAAAATATGACAAGATTGTTTTATTGCATAGTTGCATCCTCCACTTACATATTATGATGGTCAAAGAGGTTAGGAACCTTTGTTGTCTCCGTTTCTCTAGATAATAGTGATTTAATAGTGTTTTTCCACTTATTTAAGCAAGATATGAATATAAACTAAATTAATTGTTAAAAATTAATGATGTTAGTGTACCATGAAGATAGTTTAGAATACATTATTACAAATGTAGAATGTGGTTAAATATATTTAAAGAGTATAAGCTCCAGTTAATGAAAAACTCAATATTTTCGTAGGGTTAACCTACAAATTTTGAGTGAAATTCAAAAAATATGACAAGATTTTTTTATTGCATAGTTGCATCCTCCACTTACATATTATAATGGTCAAAGAGGTTAGAACCTTTGTTGTCTCTGTTTCTAGATAATAGTGATTTAATATTGTTTTTCCACTTATTTAAGCGGTATATGAATTTAAACTAAATTAATTGTTAAAAATTAGAATGATGTTAGTGTACCATGAAAGATAGTTTAGAATACATTAATACAAATGAAGAATGTGGTTAAATATTTTTAAACAACACTAAATAGTATAAGCTCCAGTTAATGAAAAACTCAATATTTTCGTAGGGTTAACCTACAAATTTTGAGTGAAATTCAAAAAATATGACAAGATTGTTTTATTGCATATTTGCATCCTCCACTTACATATTATAATGGTCAAAGAGGTTAGAACCTTTGTTGTCTCCGTTTCTCTAGATAATAGTGATTTAATAGTGTTTTTCCACTTATTTAAGCAGTATATGAATTTAAACTAAATTAAATGTTAAAAATTAGAATGATGTTAGTGTACCATGAAAGATAGTTTAGAATACATTAATACAAATGTAGAATGTGGTTAAATATATTTAAAGAGTATAAGCTCCAGTTAATGAAAAACTCAATATTTTCGTAGGGTTAACCTACAAATTTTGAGTGAAATTCAAAAAATATGACAAGATTGTTTTATTGCATAGTTGCATCCTCCACTTACATATTATGATGGTCAAAGAGGTTAGGAACCTTTGTTGTCTCTGTTTCTCTAGATAATAGTGATTTAATAGTGTTTTTCCACTTATTTAAGCAGTATATGAATTTAAACTAAATTAAATGTTAAAAATTAGAATGATGTTAGTGTACCATGAAAGATAGTTTAGAATACATTATTACAAATGTAGAATGTGGTTAAATATATTTAAACAACAATAAAGAGTATAAGCTCAGGTTAATGAAAAACTTCAATATTTTAGTAGGGGTTAACCTACAAATTTTGAGTGAAATTCAAAAATATGACAAGATTGTTTTATTGCATAGTTGCATCCTCCACTTACATATTATGATGGTCAAAGAGGTTAGGAACCTTTGTTGTCTCGTTTCTCTAGATAATAGTGATTTAATAGTGTTTTTCCACTTATTTAAGCAGTATATGAATTTAAACTAAATTAAATGTTAAAAATTAGAATGATGTTAGTGTACCATGAAAGATAGTTTAGAATACATTAATACAAATGTAGAATGTGGTTAAATATATTTAAACAACACTAAAGAGTATAAGCTCCAGTTAATGAAAAACTCAATATTTTCGTAGGGGTTAACCTACAAATTTTGAGTGAAATTAAAAAAATATGACAAGATTGTTTTATTGCATAGTTGCATCCTCCACTTACATATTATGATGGTCAAAGGGTTAGGAACCTTTGTTGTCTCGTTTCTCTAGATAATAGTGATTTAATAGTGTTTTTCCACTTATTTAAGCAGTATATGAATTTAAACTAAATTAAATGTTAAAAATTAGAATGATGTTAGTGTACCATGAAAGATAGTTTAGAATACATTAATACAAATTTAGAATGTGGTTAAATATTTTTAAACAACACTAAATAGTATAAGCTCCAGTTAATGAAAAACTCAATATTTTCGTAGGGGTTAACCTACAAATTTTGAGTGAAATTCAAAAAATATGACAAGATTGTTTTATTGCATAGTTGCATCCTCCACTTACATATTATGATGGTCAAAGAGGTTAGGAACCTTTGTTGTCTCTGTTTCTCTAGATAATAGTGATTTAATAGTGTTTTTCCACTTATTTAAGCAGTATATGAATTTACACTAAATTAATTGTTAAAAATTAGAATGATGTTAGTGTACCATGAAAGATAGTTTAGAATACATTAATACAAATGTAGAATGTGGTTAAATATATTTAAACAACACTAAAGAGTATAAGCTCCAGTTAATGAAAAACTCAATATTTTCGTAGGGGTTAACCTACAAATTTTGAGTGAAATTCAAAAAATATGACAAGATTGTTTTATTACATAGTTGCATCCTCCACTTACATATTATGATGGTCAAAGAGGTTAGGAACCTTTGTTGTCTCTGTTTCTCTAGATAATAGTGATTTAATAGTGTTTTTCCACTTATTTAGCGGTATATGAATTTAAACTAAATTAAATGTTAAAAATTAGAATGATGTTAGTGTACCATGAAAGATAGTTTAGAATACATTAATACAAATGTAGAATGTGGTTAAATATATTTAAAGAACACTAAAAGTATAAGCTCCACTTAATGAAAAACTCAATATTTTAAGTAGGGGTTAACCTACAAATTTTGAGTGAAATTAAAAAATATGACAAGATTGTTTTATTGCATAGTTGCATCCTCCACTTACATATTATGATGGTCAAAGGGTTAGGAACCTTTGTTGTCTCTGTTTCTCTAGATAATAGTGATTTAATAGTGTTTTTCCACTTATTTAAGCGGTATATGAATTTACACTAAATTAATTGTTAAAAATTAGAATGATGTTAGTGTACCATGAAAGATAGTTTAGAATACATTAATACAAATGTAGAATGTGGTTAAATATATTTAAACAACAATAAAGT